>RJWJ010011421.1:0-44405 GCA_004363605.1 Indri indri
GCAATTATGTCTGTAACCGTTTGCTTTGTTTGTTGTTTCGTAATGACAGGGTGAAGCAGAAAGAGACTGCGATAACAAAAAAGTCAGACTGGAGAAAGAAACCAAATCACAGTCCTCTTCATCCTCCTCCTCCTCCCACAAAGAATCTTCTAAAACGAAGTGAGTATGGAGATCAGGAGAGCCCAACCTCAAAGGCGATCGGGTCGTCTTGGGTACGGACACGACAAAAAAGTTCTGCTTCTGCAGTAGGCGCAGCGCGTCAGTAAACCTTTAGGGCTCATTTTGTCACGTGTTGAGTTCGCGTTGCTTTCGTGCACAGGGACCTTTCGGTTGGCAGCAAACTTAGATTCGTCAGAAGCCTAATTTCCTAAACATACGGAATTAGATTTTTTCTAAAGGAAGAAATAAGAAAGGTGCTATTATTATCCCTACTTTGCAGAACTGGAAACGGAGACACAGAGATAAAATTATTTGGCTAAAGTCAAAGAGTTCTTCCTGGGTGGCACAGCCAGCATTCGGGCCCCGGGAGCCCAGGTCCCACGTTCCTTTTTTAGAGACGGGCGAGAATCTGCAGGACCCCTCGGTGCCTGTCGCTGGGGAGAGGGGTGACAGGTGAGAGGTGGCAGGGCCAGGACAGTGTGAATATAAAAAGCAATTATTATTTCGTCTCTGATTTATTCAAGAAAGTGCTTCACAAAATGACAAAAACAAGCGCATCGCGTCCCGGCGCGGAGCCCACAGAGGTGGGGGGCTCGGAGTGGAGCGCGCAGCTCGGCGCGGGACGGGAGCCGCCGGACGGGAGCCGGGCCCGCTAGGGAAGTTCAGCCGTTCGCAGACTCCGCAAGCTCAGTGAAAAATTGTCCGGCTCCGTTTATTGCTAACGGACAGGGCTAGCTGTTTCAAAGGCGTCAAAAAGTCCCTGAAATTCAGCCTCTCTACAATGTGATCTCACGCACAGTCTTTTGTGCCGGTGGCCAGTTAGTTTGTCCTCTGTAACTGAACAGCTTCGCCGTGTGACTCGTGTTCTGCCTCAGCTGAGTTTTGTGTGATGTTTCCCTCCAGGACGCCCCGGCCCTCCTCGGAGCCCTCAAAGAAGGAGATGCTTCCTCCCCCACCTGTGTCCTCCTCCTCCTCCTCCCAGAAGCCAGCCAAGCCTGCACATAAGAGGTCAAGGCGGGAAGCAGATGCCTGTGGCCAGGACCCTCCCAAAAGTGCCAGTAGTAGCAAGAGCAGCCATAAAGACTCTTCCGCTCCCAAGCACAGAAAAGTCGAGGGGAAGGGCTCTGGAAGCTCCACAGAACCCAGAGTAAGTGGGGGCGGCGGTCGCTGCGCAAAACGGGGTATTTGGTGTTTCTCTACTTTAAGTCCCCAAGTAAGATACGTTCCTCACGATGGTACCCAAGGACTGTTCATTACTTTTAATAATACAATAATGAATTGTTTGTGTGTAAAATTCTACTTTCTGGAGAAAGGTAGTTTAATATTACACAAAAATTTAGTTGTCAATTTATTCTTAAAGGATTCAGAGGTGAAAAATCAGAATAGAGTTTTGTACTAATTTTCTATTGGGTGGTTTGCAGTGAGACATGATTTATTTAACCTGGTTCTCGGGTCAAACGTTTGATCTCAAATACTTGTATCACTGGTTATAATGGGGGAAAAATATCTGCTTTTTCAAGTGTTCCTCTCTTCCTGTTAATCTGGCGGAGGGTGTGTGTGTGTGTTGTCTAAGAAAAAAAGTTGTGTTTGGCTTTGTGCGTTATCTGCTTTCTCGGACGTTCTTGTCTTAACATCTTTTTGAGTCTCCAGTACAATCAGAACCTACCACTTCGATTGAGTCTGAGCCAGGAAGAGTGTTTGACCGGCCAAAGTGTGCACTGCTTAAGTAAATTGTTTTGGACTAAGTAAGAGGGATGGTACTTTTAGGACAAAATGTTGCAGTAGGTTGGTGCAAAAGTAATCGCGGTTTTAGCATTGCTGACATATGATATTGGAATACAGTCTTATATGTGGTTATACATCATTGTAATGCTTTATGGGTTTTTTTTTGCTAATGACTTATCACTTGCTGTTTATCTGATATTTATTTTGGACTGTGGAAATGATGTCATACAAAAAGCAAATTGGAGCGATTTTCTTATTTGAGTTTAAAATGGGTCGTAAAGCAGCAGAGACAACTTGTAACATCAACAAGGCGTTTGGCCCAGGAACTGCTAACGAATGTACAGCGCAGTGGTGGGTCAAGAAGTTTTGCAAAGGAGATGAGAGCCTTGAAGATGAGGAGCGCAGTGGCGGCCATCGGAAGTTGACAACGACCAATTGAGAGAAATCATCGAAGCTGATCCTCCTACAGCTACACGACAAGTTGCCGAAGAACTCAAGGTCGACCGTTGTGAGGTTGGTGAGCATCATTTGAGGTGTCTTCTCTTCTTGTACGCAACAACAACAAACCATTTCTTGATCAGATTGTGACGTGCGACGAAAAGTGGATTTTATACGACAACCAGCCACAACCAGTTCAGTGGTTGGACCGAGAAGACGCTCCAGAGCACTTCCCAAAGCCAAACTTGCACCAAAAAAGGTCATGGTCACTGTCGGGTGGTCTGATCCACTACAGCTTTCTGAATCCTGGTGAAACCATCACGTCTGAGAAGCCTGCTCAGCAAATTGATGAGATGCACTGAAAACTGCAACTCCCGCAGCCGGCGTTGGTCAACAGAAAGGGTCCGACTCTTCACAACAACGCCCGACTGAACGTCGCACAACCAACGCTTCAGAAGCTGAATGAATTGGGCTGTGAAGTTTTGCCTCCTCCGCCACATTCACCTGACCTCTCGCCAACCGACCGCCACTTCCTCAAGCATCTCGACAACTTTTTGCAGGGAAAACGCTTCCGCAACCAGCAGGATGCAGAAAATGCTTTCGAAGAGTTCCTCGAATCCCGAAGCACGGATTTTTATCCTACAGGAATAAACAAACTAATTTCTCGTTGGCAAAAAATGTGTTGATTTTAATGGTTCCTATTTTGATTAATAAAGATGGGTCTGAGCCTAGTAATGATGTAAATTCAGGGTCCAAAACCGCAATTACTTTCACACCAACCTAATATAACCTGTATGTTGATTTTTGTTTTTAAGGGATCTTCCAGAGACACTGCAAACCCTTTTCCAGTGCCTTCATTGCCAAATGGTAACTCCAAACCAGGGAAGCCTCAAGTGAAGTCTGACAAGTAAGCCTCCCTCCCCCACCGCCTCCGCACCCCCTCCCCCTCTCCCGCTCTCTTGGTCTTCTTGCCCCCTGTCTAGTGATTCTCGGTTCACATAACCCACCCCTGGTTTTTCCTCCTCTTTTTCAGGCAACAAGCAGATTTTCACATGAGGGAGGCAAAAAAGTTGAAGCAGAAAGCGGAGTCAATGGTCAGTCTTGGTTCTTTATCCCACTGGTAGAACGTCTTCTGATTGAACAAAAATCTGCAGCGTCCATTCTGCTGCATGGCGTGTCACTGCACGTGGCGGGGGATGTGGGCTGGGGCTGCCCTAGGCCGCAGCACGCGGGACACGGGATAGGCAGGACCCCAGGGACAAGGGCAGAGGGTTCTTGGTGCAATTATTGTCTTCGGCCCCGTCGATTCAGCCTGATCACGGGCAGATGTACAAAGTACCTGTCACGGTTCATGTGTCAGTGCGTGACAGCCGATCCACCCGCTGGTGATTTAACACACGAGTGCCTTTTTCTCCCACTGAATCCATCGTTCGGATGTGAAAATGAGTCCTGCTCTGGAAAGTCAATTTGTGTTCACTCTGAAACATCTCACAGGGCAGGATCCTGTTTGCATTCCAGATTTATCTAAAGCCCTTGAGAGAGTGAGCTGAAGGGCTTAGCTGAGCAAAGCTGTTAGGCGAAATGTTAAGATGAAGGCAGCGATTGTACTGTTGATGAACACGCCCCAACGGCATGAACTTTCTTTACTCTGGTGGCCTTTGGACTTTCTGGAAGGTGGTGGTTTGTTGTTAATTGTATACATAATTAAATATACTCTTACATCTCTGCTGCAATATAATGAGATGTTTGCCCTTCATCGCAATTAAACATCTAAGACTCTGAGGCTTGTATTTATTTTAGTGTGTTCCCCAAACCTAAACCCCTGTAAAATGCAAAACCTTCCATGGAAGGCCATTTGTTGAACTTTGCACCACAGAAGAGCATGAGTTGCTTTTATTGTTCCACATGCAAACCTAACCGCCCATTTCAGAGGCCCTCGGGACCCGAATCAGACGGCTCCACGGTGGCTGCGCGATCTTGGCCGGGTGCTTTTCAACCCCAGTCTGCAGGCGGGCATCTGCTCTCAGGCAGGCTGGGGAGGTGGGCTGAGACCCTGTCATCAGGCAAGATGTGTATTGATCCTTCCACGCTGGCTGTTGCAAGGGGGCCACAAACAAGCCCCTCCAGCCCTGTGTCTAGTGCCACCACACACCAGGGGGACCCGAGTCCGATTAAGACTCTAAGACTGGGCCAAGCAGCAGTGCTGTTTCATCCGCTTCCTTCCCGCTTCCAAGGTTATTGCTGGAACTGTATGAATCTTTTGAATTTTGGAAAAAAGTAAACATTTAGCACAGGCAGCCAGTTATCTAAAGCTTGTCTTGACATTGGATGCTTTCCGTGCGAGATTCCCCGATGTTTCACACGGGCGAGATTAATAGTCCACGGAACTTTGTTTTTTTGAGACAGGGTCTTGCTCTGTCTCCCAGGCTGGAGTACGGTGGTGTGGTCACAGCTCACTGTGACCTCGCGCTCCTGGCCTCAAGCAAGACTCCCACTGTGGCCTCCCAAGAGTGCTGGGATTATAGGCGTGAGCCCCCACACCAGGCCAGAACTGTTTTTAATCTGTACATACGCATTTCTTCGCCCCTACCCAAGGCGGTCACACGTCCCAGTGTGCTAGGACAGTCCTGCTTTGTGCCTGCTGCATGCCATTTTAATAAATATATTCCATTTCACTCTCAAAATATGCCAGTTTGGACAATAAACCAGCGTGGCCACGCTCTCCGTGATAGCGGATTGCACAGTGTGTCAAAGATGCGCATTTGGCATTCCCGATGATTAAGTGCACAGCTGCATACGGAGGAGCGTATTTTATCTCCACGTCGTGCTCAGCGTGGGGCGGGGAAACCAGGACGCTGTGGCTTTAACGCTGTTTCGGGGGACACGTGGTCGGCCGTGTCTGGAGCGTCGTCATTAACCTTACAGAATACTTAAGGATGTGGATGTTGGCGAACTGCTGCACTATACTGTAGTTTCTCTTGTTTCCACCCTAAGACCAATATTAATTTTGGAAATTCCGTGGAGGCGATGGTGTTGAATAAGTGAGTTTGGGGAATTAGATTCCCATCAGTGAAGCAAACCAGTCATGCCCTGTACTTCTGATTAATTGGAGCATGCTCATTTGACTTTTATTCTTTCTGTCTCTAATCTTTAGAGCCTGGGTTCTCCAGAAAAAAATATTTTTAAATTAAGTTTTTTGAAATTCAATTTTAGGGTAAGATTCAATATTCGGAAATATATGTATACATATACACATACATGTGTGTGTAGCGACCCAGTTCGTTCCACTGCTGGTAGGACACGGGGCCAGTCCACACCGAAGGGATGCTGTCGTCAGCCCGCCGAGCGGACAAGCTCTTCTCTCCTGGCGTGGGTGCGGCATTGCGCCTGGGCAGATTAAGTGGCAGCCCGTGGCCATCTCTTTGCTGATACGTCACCATCTCCTTCTATTACACCCCCGTCTTTACTGTTAACGTTTTCATTCTCTTTGTGAACATACCAAATGGAAAGCGTTAGCAGAGATACAAACTCGCGAGTGCCATGTTCATCAGTGGCTTCCTCAGTGTGCGGCTCATATGCCATGTGTAGAGAAAAAGTGAGTCGCATCAATCTCAGTTGAATTTGCCACATGCCACTAGTGAGAAGAGTGACAAAAATGTGTATCCAGGTTTAGGGTGAACACCAATGCCTGATTTTATTAATATTTCTATATCCCTTTAAAGGACTCTGAAATTTTATCCTTGGCCCAGGGGATAGTCTTGTACACAAAAGCTAGAGGCCAAAGGAGATTCGATAATCCAGGGGGCTCTAAAAAGCTTAAAACGATTATTGTTAGTTATTGTGTCTCAGGTGCTCATAAGCCATAGTGAACGTTTTCTACTCTTAATTAAACTTAAACACACAAGCAAATCTGTGTCTGTGTTACTCTAGGAATGTGGAACGTGTTTCTCCAGAAGTTAAGTATTGAATAGTTGCACACAGGCGATGGCGAGGGAACTCGTTGCCTTAGGTGGACGTGTGCTTTCTTAAAGCTTCGAGAGTGGTCTCGCTACAGAGTTCTTTTCTTTTTCCTAATGAACTTTTGCTAAAAGAAACTTCTCAGTGGCTCAGAGCCGGCTGGCTCTGGTTGTCGTTTTTAGTTTGTTCTCACACGCCTCCAGCCGTAATCTGACTGAGACGGCGGAGGGAGGTTACGCTGAAGAATGTGGGCGAGAAACTCCACGAAAGTCCGTCTTGGGCCCAACAGTGACCACGCTCTTCTCCCACAGACCGACAAGGTGGGAAAGGCTTTTAAGTACTTGGAAGCCGTCTTGTCCTTTATCGAGTGCGGGATCGCCATGGAGTCCGAAAGCCCCGCGTCCAAGTCGGCTTACTCCGTGTACGCGGACACCGTGGACCTCATTAAGTGAGTGCCGGGTCGTTTTGCTGTCCTGTTCCGAGCACTCCTCTCTCGCCTTTATTGCTCTAGCGCATTCGAACCTTAGCGTGAAGACAGGTCAGGAAAGCGGAGCCCTGAGAAAGTGACCGGTCTGAGAACAGGGTTTTGTCCTAGACTAACACCATGTTCTAGAAGAAGTGCTGGCGCAGGGTGACTGGGTCCAGCCGCGTTGCTTTGCCAGGCGCGCTGAGCACAGCCAGGCCTTGCAGGGAGCGGTTGGTTCCTCCAGGGTGGCTCTTATCAGATGCCCTCCCCTCTCGGTTTAAGCCTATTCTTTGCTTATCTGCATTTCAACCGGGGCTCAGTAAGAACAAAACTACTTGGTTTCAAGAGGTAGACAAGCCGCAGAAGAGATCTGGGCTCACCTGGTTTCCCGAGTGGCCCAGGTGCGGCTCTGAAGCCCAGCTTTTCCTGTGTTGCTCTCAGGAAAAATCAGTATAAAACGCAGACAGGCATGATGAGATGTATTTGCGTTGGGGATTTTCCAGCTGCCTTCGTTTAACCTGATGCACTTCTGTGTTTTCCTGTAGATTCATAATGTCATTAAAATCCTTCTCCGATGCCACGTCAACACAAGAGAAAATATTCGCTGTTTTATGGTGTGTACTTTTTTCTTTGTCTAAATAGTAGTAAATTTGGTTTTGCATCTTTTGATATCACAAAAAAGATTTTGAATTTGTTCTCTTAACGTGAAAATTACGATGAAAGGCCAGTTGACACCTTGGTCGATGGATAAAACCACAGACATTAATTATTAAAAAGCGGCATCCGCTGCCATTGTCCTGGTTGCTCAGTAGATGCTTTGGTCTTGTGATTTAAATTATATCCTGTATATTTGTGGTTTTCCACCAATATTCGCTTTTGTTTCTAGTATGAACAGAGCAGAAAGATTCTTGATATACTTAAACGTAGATGAGAACTCGGTGTGTTCATTAGGCTGTAAAAGTCTAGACGGCTCTGCTCTTCTAGTAGTGGTGGTGGTCATGTCCACAGGGTAATGCGCACTTTTTAACTTCTGCTGTTGTTCGTAGCATGCGTTGCCAGTCCATTTTGAATATGGCGATGTTTCGTTGTAAAAAAGACATAGCAATAAAGTATTCTCGTACTCTCAACGAACACTTCGTGAGTTCTTCCAGAGTTGCCCAGGCGCCTTCTCCGTGCATCGCAAGGTAATTCTAAATCTAATTCAAATAATTTCCCAAACTGAGTCATTTCTTTGTTTGCCTCTTGCAGCTATGTGTGTGTGTGTGTGTCTGTCTTTGGCTTTTCAGAAATTATTGGCTTCATTTGTGTGCCGATTGCTCCTTAAACTTAAATCATTAGCATATTTCTGCCTTTTTGAGAAATAGTTGCCAATCAAGGTTTTTGCTGGGCGGATAACATAAAAAGGTAATTGCAGAGAATATAGACTTTGAAGATCTTTAGATAGAAGCCTGAGAACACATCACAAGAGAGCAGAGCTGAGTCCTTTCTCCCGTACGTGTATAACACGTCTTCCTGGCATTTCAGTGAACGAGAACTTTCCAGAGCCATGTGCCCTCCACCTTCTCCAGGATCCACACCAGTGATGCTGAGAATGAAAATAATGGTCTCTAGCAAAATTCCTTAGCCCACTTTGTGAAGTGAAGCTGCTCACCCGTGCTGTAAGGTGTTGAAAACAGAATCCCCGTGTGGGTGTTTTTAAAATGAAGATGACGTTTTCTTCCCTGTGCTCCTTCCCTCGCATCTTTTCGGTTTGGTTAGACTCCTCGTGAAGTTTCTAGTCTCATAGGTTTTGCTATTTTAAGAATATCGCTCACATGACTGCCCCATTTCCAGCACATTCAAAAGAAGGGACTCTCCCATACGGCCTCTCTTAAAGAAGAAAGTTTTGACGGAGAAGCACCTTCTTTCCTCTGACCACTTTCACCACTCCGCCTCTGCGATACCACTCCAAACTAATGAATGAGTTGTCGGTCACATCAATGTCCCCGTGGCTGCACTGGTCTGTCTTGTTTGAGCCACGTGGGGGCGTGTGTTCAATCGGTACGTCCAGATACTCAGCCGGGAGCGGAGGAAAGATGAAACGCAAGACACTTCCCTGCCCGGGCCCCTCCGAGGCTGTCCCGCGGGGGTTCATGAGTTGGTTCAGCGCGTATTCTTCAGGAGCCTGCTCTTGGCCCCCGCTGTGCGACACGCTAGTAACGCAGACACTAATCAGACGTGATCTCTGCTTCCATGGTGCCGTGACCTGGGAAAAGGAGTAGACAGAAAAGTGCAAGAAAAAGGTTCGAGTCGTGGCGGAAAGGAAGCTGGGGCGGAAAGGAGAGCCGGGTGCAGAGCGGGTGCCCAGCGCGCGCTGGATGAGAGTTGGGGGGGTGGGCGCCTGCACGCGGGGTCTCGCTGGGAACCGGGTGTGAAGAGCGAGCGCAGCAGGGAAAGCGACTGTGCGAACGGCGTGGGAAAGCACGTTTGCGTACGGATGAGCCGCCGGGTGACTCCGACCTCGCAGGAGTGTTTAGCGGGGATCGTTGCTTTGACGGGTCCGTGCTGAGACCCTGTGACTTGGGCTGCAGTGTCCGGGACAGGCGGTCCGCGGGCTGGGGGTCTGCGTGACTGACCGGCTCTCTCTCTCTCTCCCCCCGCTCAGAAGCACCGGCACGCCCTCCCCTCGCTCCCCGATGCCTTCTCCTGCCAGCTCCGTCGGGTCCCAGTCGAGCGCTGGCAGCGTGGGGAGCAGCGGGATGGCTGCCACCGTCAGCACCCCGGTCACCATCCAGAACATGACGTCCTCCTACGTCACCATCACGTCCCATGTCCTTACTGCCTTTGACCTTTGGGAACAGGCTGAGGCCCTTACCAGGAAGAATAAAGGTAAGTGGCTCCGTGGTGGTCATCTCGGGGGCACGGGGTTGGCAGAGAATGATGTTGGTTTGTGTTTTATGTTTGGTTTCTTGAAGAAAAGGAATCATGTAGCCGTTTTTGCTCTTCGTATTTTCTCCATTCTGCCCCAACCTAGCTGCAGTTGTCCCTGAGCTCTGTAGCACAGAGCTGGGTTTCTGTGGCTGAGATCTCAGCGAAACCAAATTAGAAGTGGCTTTAGTGCCTGCCTCTGTAGACGTTCTGGTGCTGCTGTTTCAGCCTGAACTAAAATGGCAGCAAAAGGGCACAGCAAACAAAGAAGGACAGTCACTGGCTGTTCTGGGCTCAACACGTTTGAGATAGGAGGTGGCGTAACCCAAACACCGAGTCGACTGTTTCCAGCGCGCGTTCAGAAAGCTGGGGGGCTGCGGTGTGAGAGGGACAGCCCGGTAAACGTCCTTGAGATTAGCTCGGAGAAGGTGGCCCTTGGAGAGGTGGTGTGTGCCGTTAGGGGACCTGCTTGGTGTCGGTGCCAGCACCAGTGACCACGAAGGAAATGCTCGTACGCGTCAATGCCAGCTGGCCCATCACACTTGATTTCCCCATAGCCTCTTTGAGCTTTAGCTTTGGGCAAACCAATAATGCTTTTAGTGTTTTCTCCCCCATTCATGCATCCATTGACCCTAAAGTATAAGTTAGGTATTTTCCAAGTGTCAGCCACTGTGCTAAGCATATGGATTCAACTCTAAAGCAAACCTGGTTTGTCGTCCGGCGGAGGCATGTGGGGAATTTGCAAGAATCACAGTGGATGGTGACTTTTTGCTGTGATAAAGTGGAGAATATCGTGGGGACGTAACCTCTGAGACGTTGATTTTTTTTGTTTCCATTTTTTGTGTGCGCATGTGTATTCATTTGGTTTTGGTTTGGTTTTGTTTGCAGAATTCTTTGCTCAGCTCAGCACAAACGCGTGCACCTTGGCCCTCAACAGCAGCTTGGCGGACCTGGTGCACTACACGAGACAGGGTTTTCAGCAGCTCAAATAAGTAACCAAAACACCTTCCTGGAGCCCCAAGTTGATTCGATGCTTTGGGAACTTTTTTTGCACATTGGAAGCCTCAAAAGCAGTCCGGACGTTTGTCTCATCAGGATGCCAAACTCTAGGAGAGAAGCGCCGTGAGATGGCCAGGACGTCTGTCCATGTAAACTCCCAGGGACTGTGTGATCATCGGTGGGACGCTATGGTTACACAGGCGCAGCGAGGAGGAGGCCGGCCCCAGAGATGACCTTGCCTTTCCTAACTAAAGGACAAAGTGCAATGTAGCCTAAATGGGCATATGAATGGTCTGGAAACATTTCTCTTTTTTTTTCTGGAATGCAAGTTGAAAATGAAATGAGGAGAAGCAATTTCAACTCTGAAAAGCAAATGCACGTCATCTCAGTAGCCACGCTAGTCCATTCCCAGAAGGAAATTTTTTTAAACAATGATTTTGGGTGAAGGAAGGGTTTAGGGTTTTGTGGATGATTTTTTTCCTTTCAAGTTTTGGGGGAAATGTTTGTTTAATAAATTCTAATGGCCATCTGTAAACTGTAAGTTGTGAAGGACTCCACTGTACCCCACTTTCTGCCAATGAACAGTGGCTTTGATGATACCAAGTATTGTTTTCATTTATAGAATTGAAGGCGACCCCCCGCCCAACTCCCCAATCGCCTAGAGCGCTGCGCATTCAGCCCAGCTCTGATTCCCGTCACTGCTGGAAACCGAAGTCACCAGAGTCGGATCGGAGGGAAAAGGAGCCCCCAGTGCGTGGGGAGACATCCCCTCTCCACGGGAGGACTTGGCTGGCACTGCCCCTCCACCTGGCTGCAGTGAAAGGGACTTTCTGAATTTCCTACTTAGGGGAAGAAGGGAACCGACGTTTATACCTGACCAGGTGGCTAAAGTGCTTTTTAATTTTTAATTAGAGCTGGAATTTGAGGTGCTGATCTGTGGTCAACAGTCATTTGGTAACTCACGTTGTCCGACCAACTCAAAGTTTTGTCAGTGAACAAGAAACACGAAATCTACTTCTTAGAGAGGCTATATTTTTCTGCTACAAATTGTTTTATATTTATAGCAAAACTAGACTTTCAGAGTCCTTGAGTGTCTAGGGGAAATGAACTCCCCGAGAGGATGTGGAGATTCGGGGGGGTTAATTAGACTTTGAAAAAGAAAAAAAGAATTGTCACCACATGCCTTCGCTCCAGGCTGTTCTCGGTCAAGTTGACTGAGGAGGTTGAAGGAGAGCCGCGGCCTTCCCTTCAGTTCCTGCCCTGCTGTAGACACTAACCCACGTCCATTTCCAGTGAGCTGAAATCAAAAAGCACGTCAGAATTCCCACGTCCATAAGCACAGAGTTTCTTTTTCATCGAAACTTGGAAGGTGGTTATTGCAAACATTTTGAGTGCAGTGTTTTTAAAAGTCAGTTTTTTTTTAATCCCTTTTGGGAAGAAGTAGCATTTGCACATGTATTAAAATGGAGGAGTATCATCTCTGTAACAAACTGGTTTATTTTTCTCCCCCCTTGCCCCATTCCGTCCCCTACCCGTCTCCTACCAAGCATGTTTCACGTTTTCCTATTTATTTACTAGTGAAGAAGGCGGAACCGTCTTCCTTGTAAATGAAGTGTCCACGGTGAGGATGTCTATGGTGAATGCAAGAGCTTGCTTGGTAGTGGGGTGAATCCATGAAGAGAGATGGTGAATCTATAAAGCGCTGCGCGGTGTGAATGCTTTGTGTGAAGCTGCTCTCCAGGCTCTTGTCCAGCGCGTTCTTCTGTTACCACCCGCCAGGCCCGAGTCTGTCAGCCCGTGTTTGGGTCGGAGCCAGAGAACGACAGCCATAGTAAGACCTGAGCGTAAGACCTCGGTGTGAGACTCTGAGGAACTGATCTCATTTACTGATACTCCAAAGCAAAGCCATCGTCCTTCTTAAACTACTAGTTTGAAAACCTGCTGAATGAACAGTGATTGCCTGGTAGGTTGTGTGCTTGTGGCATTGTGTGCCCGTCGCTTGTATGTAGGGGCGGGGACGAGGCACTGGAACCATCCTTTGACATCTTTCTTTTTTCTCTACCGCCTTGGCTGCCTCCTCCCCCACCCCCTTTCACTCCTTGAAACAAGCCGCCTGTCCGTTGTGAAGGGTCATGTTCTTCGTGACAGGTGCTCATCTGCGCAGACTATGCCAGGGTCTGTGTGTCCCCTTGACTCCAGACATTTCTGAGTAGATTTCTCCGCCGATTCTAAAAGAACAGATTGCTTTTTCAGTGGCTTTATTCTTTGTGGGTTTTTTAGCCCCGCTGAACTCTATATTAAGGTTTTATTTGTCCCTTGAAAAATGTTTTTTTTCCCCAGAGAGGGTCTTACTGTGTTGCCTGGGCTAGAGTGCAGTGATTTCATCACAGCTCACCGCAGCCTCAAACTCCTGGGCTCAAGCGATCCTCCTGCCTCAGCCTCCCGAGTAGCTGGGACTACAGGCATGCGCCACCATGCCTGGCTAATTTTTCTATTTTTTTGTAGAGACGGGGTCTCGCTCTTGCTCAGGCTGGTCTTAAACTCCTGAGCTCAAGCTATCCTCCCGCCTTGGCCTCCCGGAGTGCTAGGATGAGCCAACGCGTGCCTGGCCAAAAAATTAACAAATTTGCATAGATCAATTGGTATTATTTTGGTCACTGGATATTTTTGATCCTTAATGTAGCACTCATCGTACCTAAAAGAATTCCTAATGGCTACCTTTTTAATAGAGTATGTAAAAGGCAGGGCTGATCAATGATTAATGTTCATAGGGTCTTTTCACTGTAGGAATCTAAAGGATTTTTTTTAATCATTTGCACTTTTTCACTGCATGCTTACAATTTCCAAAGGCAGAATTTATATTGTGGTAGATCATTTGAAAGGACTAGATTATAAAATTAAACCTTTCAATACGTGAAGTTCTTAAATCAGCAATGGTACACATTTCAGCGAGACAAATACAGAACATCTTAAAGAGTGAAAACAGTGTAAATCTTCACTGCAGTTTGTGTGTCTTTAATAGGAAATGGAAGAACACTGTTTTACTTTCACAAGTGCAGACTGTTTCTGTCCTTCCTGGAGATAATTAAAATGTTCATCAATGAACTTACGAGCTGTGATAAATAATGAAAAACACTTTACTGAAACGATTGTGAAAACACAGCCACACGGTAGCGGCTGTGAAGAGCAGGGGAGCAGTTCTCAGGAACGGGTTACGGTTGGAGGATAATTCGACTGATGATATGACTTGATCCTAATGCTGAATGGGAAAAGTGTCTAACATTTTTAATGAAAGGACCTTTATTTTCTAGATGTTTTGACCAAAGTGTGTAGCCGTTGCCCCTAGACAAGAAGGAACACAGTTGTCTCCCTTGTCCTGTGTCCTTTACTACCAGATCTCAGGATATTTAGGAAGCTAACAAACTCTGCTTTATGGCTGCAAACTTGCCTTAATTGGTACCTTACATGTTAATGTTAGTAGGATCAGGAGCTTACTGTTTTTTTGATTCCTGTTCAGTAATTTTTAGAAGCAAAAAGAAAACCATTGTGTCCTGCACAAAACTCTCGTCTCTGAGGTACAAAGGCACGGGTACGTACGTGTACGTGTGCGGAGAGTAGGAGGCTGACTGAATCGGAGGTATTTGTGCCTTTGACCAAACTCCGTTTTGAAATCATGCTGCACTTGCTTTGCCGTGGCATCGAGCGATGTTACGTGGCTCGTGCACCTTTTACTTCTGTGCTTTGTGAAGTTTGAGGTGTATTTGTGCCTCTTGGGGTAAATAAGGTTTGAGGTTGGACTTTTGGGTTTTTTAAAATGTGCTTCCAAAAAACCTCCCTGCTTCCTGCTACCGATTCTACTTTTTTTAATGATTTATTTTCCCAAACACTACCAAAAAAAAATCTTTAAACAACTTTGCCACTTCATCTATTACACTTTACCACTGATGAGCAGTATTTAATCTTGCAAGAATATCTTGGGCTTCTTTCAGGTTTTTCTCACTGGGAAGTGAGAGTCACGCATCGTGGTTGTGGAGCAATGCCAGGATCCATTGTGGTAGTACTTGGTCTTTTTCCATTTTCTCTAGTAGGTTGCCCCCTTTTTGGCTGTTGTTCCATTTAGAGTTAATGGGTGTAAGGTATTTTCCTGTGCCTTTATTTTCTGTTTTGTCGGGGGGAGGTGTAGAGGGAGAATAGCCTTGGGGATAGGGTTGGGGACTTTGCTTCAGACATTGCAAGTGGTGGTTCCACCGCGTAAACCTCAAACATGCGACCCAGTTGTGTTGGTTTCTCAGAGACTGAGAATGCTCATCTCTTTGTAAATTGTGAGCACTGGCCATGTTCTTTAGTTCTTATTTATGATGAGTTGACAAACGCCACCTGTCGCTTTTCTTTAGGTGGCTGTAAATTTCTTACTGTCCGGGGGAAATCACACTATGTCCTGTTCCATTGCGCGTCAGATACCAAAGGTACCGTGACGGGGAGAGAAGTGCCTGCGCTTCCCCGCCCAAGAGGGCAGGAGGGAAGCCCTGCGGCTGCTGGAGCAGGCGTGTTAATGCATCGACCCGGGAGGACGAGGGGATGAGACCACTGACCGCGGGGCTGGCCACGCTGCGCTGGGGGTCCAGGCATTGGCTGACCTAAGGAAGACAACTTGCTTTGCTTAGAAGCAGGTGTTTCGGTGACGCTTCACACAGGCAGTATTAACTTTGCCTTTCGTTCGGGCCGTCAGCCCGTGCCCTGAACGCTGCTGCGCGCCCCTCGGCACCAAGTGCACGCTGTTCCTGGAGGGGACGGCGTGTGCGCGTGGACGCGTGTGCTCCGAATCCTGTTTCGATTTTTCTTTCCTGAATGTGATCATGTTTTGGATGATACCTGCGCAGGGTTGCCTTTTTTATTTATTACCATTATATATTATATATTTTTTGCTTTCTTATAACTTTAGGGGAAGTCAAATCTTGGTATTAATAAAATTGTTTAAAAAGGAAAATAAACTCTCCAGTTGATAAATGAAAATCACTGGTCTAGCTTTAAAATAATGAGTTTTCTTCGATCACTGTGGAATAAAGCGCCAGCTGTTGTGAACGCGATGAGTTCGTGCGTAGGCCAGGGACGTGGCGGCGCCCTGGGAGGGAAGACGCGCCGCAGCGAGGGGGCTCCGTGTGTTTCATCTACTTCAACGGAACTGCAACGTGGGGCTTTGTGGATAAACTTTAGCTGCCTTGTATAGTCCTTTAAAAGAGACATATGTGATCTGTGAGAGAATTATAGTTTTTTTTAGAAGAAAAATTTGCAAAACATCTTTCCAAAGACAATGTGCCACAGATCTTGTTTGTTATTCTCTGTAATGAGGATTAATTGCTGTTTAAAAAAATGTAATTGACTTGTTCATCTTCAAATTCTTTCCTTTTCACAAGAGGATCAAGCTGTAAAAAAATAAATAAAAATTTAGAGAAATCTTTGGGGTTGAATCTGTGCTTTCACTTTACTTGAATAAAGCAATTGTTTAAAATTTCGGTACGAAATTGCCATCTGTAGCCAGGAGTTTCACGTGGAATAATGTGCTTTTGTTCACATGTATTTGACGCTGAAATGGGGAAAGACATGTGGTCAGAAGGTAGCTCATCCTTCGGTTTATTTTCAGGATTGTAATCACTCGCAGATTAGGCTGACATCACCAGTGTGGCGGCTTATCCTGGTATCAACTGGAAGAACAGACAGCAGTGACCCAGTTTGCCTATCTTCAGTTCGTTTGCTGGGCAGACAAGTTTGTAGAACGTCAGTATTGAATCTAACCACTTTCTCCCTTTGCCACCCTTAATTAACACTCTGCGTCAGTGGTTTCATGGTATCAGAAAGGAGCCGGTATGCTGAAATCTGACTTCCCTGAATTGCAATCCCAGCTCTCCAGTTTGCTAATTATGTGACCCTTGGATAAGTTGCTTAACCCCTCTGGGTCTCTTTCCATTTAGAAACTGTTGGTACGGTATCTACCCAGTAAGACTGCAAGGATCGCATTCGATGGTGTACTGAGAGTGATTAGCCCGGTGCCTGCCATAAGGTGATCTCTCAGAAACTGGCTATTTCCTCCCTTCCCCTCTCCGCTCCCCAATATCCGCACTGCTGACCCCTCCAGGCTCTGCCTTGGCACTGGTGGAGAACTCAGTTCCTCCTTACGTCGGGTCAACCTCCACTTTTACTAGTCCTGTTGAACAGGCATGGGCTCAACCTCCGAAAGCTTGTAGTAAAGTTGAAAAGTCAGTAACTGCTGTACAGGGCGTGCGATGGCAAGTGTGAGAAAAGGGAGTATTTTAGTTGTGATTGAAACTACAGAGAACAGAATCTAACTTGAATGAGGCTTTGAAAGATGGGTCTCTTCTGAGTATTTAATAACTTTACTCGCAAAAACTTTCTATGGCATGTGTCGTGTAATGTCAGTTGTAGTTGTCCAGGTGTGGTGGTTACCAATTTATATAACCAACCACCTTGTTAGACATTGCAATCATTTCTAATCTGAGGATATTAATTAAGATGCTTCGATGACTGTCCCTGGAACAAAATGGGCAAATTCAAACTATTTCCTTGGGATGAATTCCAAGAAGTGGATTGTAGGGGGAAAAGATACATTTTTCTGCTACTTTATTTCAAAAATTTTCAAACAAACTCAATAAAGCAGAACAGGTTGTTTACATGTATGACTACCACCTAGATTCAACAATTAACATCTTATCATGTTTTTTTAATGTAAATGTATAGGTGTGTACCTTCATGCTGACTAGTAAGCTGCATACGTGTTTTAGCACGTGTCTCAAGATACTCCAGTGTAACCATAGTATCCATATAGCGTCTAAGATGATTTCTCAATGCCTAGTATTCAGTCCATACTCACATTTCAGCAACTGCCCTCAAACTGTCTTACAGCTTATTTTTTGAGCATGGATTCAGTTGTTTCATGCATTACATGTCGTCCTGTATCCTTAGTCTATTAATCGTGAACAGTCTCTCCCCACCCCCGCTTTTCTTTGAATCGAATGTCTCCCATCCTGGATTCGAATGTTTCCCCAAAGTGCCCATTCATTCATTCCTCTCTCTCTTGTATTTTCTGTAAACTGGAAGTTGGGTCAAGAGGCTTGATTATGTTTGGCGAGAATCCTTCATGGGTGATGCTGTGTGCTGTTCATATTGGATCACATCGGGAGGTACCTAAAATGCTACTTTTACTATTAGCGATGCTAAATTTGAGTCTTTAAGATATGATCACCAGAACCCTCCTTTGTAAATATGAGCTTTTTCCTGTTCCCGCAAGCTTCCACTTGAGCGGAAGAGCACTGGGAGCTGGAGAATGGGAAGAGTACATTTTATAGCATCTCGTCACGTTGCCCAGAGACAAGTTGTCTCAGATGTTCTCAGAGTATCTATTTTCCCACCTTTATCAATCCATTTGATTGATTACATTTAAAAAACGGGAAGGGGGAAAAAACCACTGAATTTGATAGGTGGAAAATGGTGTCCCTGATGTTTACTTTTTTTTTTTTTTTTAATCCCATGGTACTATTTTTTCTTCACACATCAAGCTGCCATTTGTGCCCAGTGCTCTAGACCCAGTTCAAATGCCCATCTTGGTAGATTTGGGGAAAGTTGTTTCACTGAAGTCATACGGAACAAGTTCACCACTAGGCCAGGTTCTGTTAATGGAGGAGCAGTTAAAAAGGGCAGTAAAAAAGATTATCCATCCAGGCTGAAAACTATGCATCTTTTTCCTTTTCATTTATATATTCAGGATATTAACTATGTTACAAATATTTCTGTCCAAATTTATCTTTTCTGCTTTTCAGTTATTATGGTGGGCCCTTTGACAACGTAAGCAGGTGGACTTTTACCAATGTGCTTGCAGTTTCTGCTTTTGGTGTCTTGATGTAGGTAAAGGACATTTCCCAGACTGTACAGGCAGTTTCACCACCCCCTGACACCAGCAACAGCTCTGGGAGGTAAGCAGTGACCTGTGTCCTCAGTCCTTTTATTAGCGAGTATTTAGGCACTTTCGGAGCCTGCATTACTTGAACAGACATTTGTTCACCAGTCGCTAAGGTGGTTGGGAATGTAAATTATCACAATCTGGGCTACTTTAAGTCATCTAGGTGGTCCTTAGAACCCTCAAATCTGTTCCGGACAACTTTGAAGCCCAATCAATGGGTCTTTACCAGAATATAATCGGAGGTTTATCTGCTGTTATTTTGGTTATGATAGATAGTTGTACTGTCTAGTCTGTTTTGTCTTAGGAACAGGACTCTTTCAGCATTTGCGGTTTCCTAGTAAACTGCACTCTGCTGAAAGCAAGGCTTAGTGAGACTCTAAGGCTCTGATAATAATGGCCTTTGCCCTGCTGACAGACTGGAGGGAGGTCCTCGAACTACTTTCCAAACAGACTGTCCTATTTTAGCTTGAAAAGGTCGTGTGCCTGCTCTAGGTAAGTGTTTAAATCACCCTTCTCTATTACTGGGGCCCAGCCCTGGCATCTCACTCACCTTACTTCATGGGTAGGAGGAAGAACAATTATGGGTTTCCCTCTCTCCACTGCTAAATATTCCCATAAATTATCCTCTAAAAACACCCTCCCATCCCTGGCAAAAAAGCAAAAAGTGCGCGCTTATTTTTCTACCTGTATTCACACTATTGGATTGGAAAACCAATTGTACTCAACTGAATGGACTAAAGAAAACTGTCTTTAGCTGACTGTTCACTTCCCCGCTCTTCCATCTTTGAAACTGCTTGTGCAAGTATGATTTGGTACTCAGGACTGCAACTGAGAATGCACAGGAATCTTAAGAGTGGTTTTACAGAGGTTCCCAAGCCTACATGTACATGAGACCCTTCCCCCCCCCCCCCCCCCGAAACAGGGTCTTGGCCGGGCACGCAGTGACTGAAGCCTGTAATCCTAGCACTCTGGGAGGCCAAGGCGGGAGGATCACTTGAGTTCAGGAGTTCGAGACCAGCTTGAACAAGAGCAAGAACCCGTCTCTACTAAAAGTAGAAAAAATTAACCGGGCATGGTGGCTCCAGCCTGTAGTCCCACCTACCTGGGAGGCTGAGGTAGGAGGATCGCTTGAGCCCAGGAGTTGGAGGTTGCTGTGAGCTAGGCTGACACCATGGGCACTCCAGCCCAGTGGCGTGATTGTAGCTCACTGTAACTTGGAACTCCTGGGCTCAAGCGATCCTCCTGCCTCAGCCTCTGGAGTACCTGGGACTACAAGTGCATGCCACCATGCCTGGCTAATTTTTTTATTTTTTGTAGAGGCGGGGTCTCCCTATGTTGCCCAGGCTGGTCTGGAACTCCTGGCTTCAAGTGATTCCCTGCCTCAGCTTCCCAAAGTCCTGGGATTACAGGCATGAGCCACCACACCTGGCCACTTTGATAATTTTTCAAAAAGATCTTATTTTTAAACTGATTTACAAATAGGCTTAGTAAAACTACAGTCAGCCCTCCATATCCATGGGTTCTGCATCCGTGGACTCAGCCAAGTGATATAGAAAATATTCAGGGCAGAATTCCATGAAGTTCCAAAAAACAAAACTTGAATTTGGCACATGCTAAGTATGTCGAATCCATGGTGATGATGATCAGACACTGTATCAGGTATCGACAGTAATCTAGAGATGATTTAGAGTATATGGGAGTGTGTGCGTAGCTTATAGGCAAATACTATATCATTTTATGTAAGGCATTTGAGCACACAGGTTTTGGTATCTTGGGGGTCCAGAAGCCAATACCCCACCTATAACCAGGGACAACTGTATACAAAGGCACGTGGAACAAAGTGAAAAGGCAAGTCTATGTCTTTCCTCCTTCTGTAGATTTAACAGCCATTAAGTATGGTGCATGTTCTTCTAGAACTTTTATTGTGCAATCATTTTGTGACAAAATACTGTGTAATAAGATATACTACCATTTATTTAAACATTCTCCCATTATGGACACACTATTCTGTCCCAAATGTACTGAAGGAATATTAGTACACAATGATGTCTTTGTGCATTCGTACAAGCACTCTGTAAGATAACTTTCTGGAGGGGGAATTTTTGATGTTACCAAACTACCTTTCCCACCAACTATAGATGTCCTTAAATTCTTGCTAGCTGTGGGTTCAATGTAACAAACAATCTTACACTACAATTTGCATTTCACTGATGACAAATTGACCATTTTTGTCACAAATTTATTGGTCATTTGTTTCCAGTTCCATAGAATGCCTATTCCCCTATTTGGCTCATTCCTTATGAAATTGTCTTTTCCCTACTGATTTGTAGACTAAGGAGCTCGGACTAACCCACCGGCCGTACCTCAGTAGCGACCACCTGTGAGCTGCTTCCAACAGTTCCCGCTCCACCTTCCCTACCCCGTAGGAAGCAGTGATCAGCCCCGAAGTAAGTGGAACTCTGTGTGCATCATCTCAAGGTCTTTAGCATTTCAAACTCCGTTAATCTTTAAAACTTACTACTCGTCCAAGCAAATGACATTCATTCTGGATAAAGTGGAAGCTGTTTACACTGGCAGTTCTGAAACTTAGCAGATGTAAATGAGTTTCATCACACGTTGCCTCTGTGGCCCAGAGAGAGCAAATCCAAAATTGCTCGTGAAACGCCATAAGCTTCACATAACTGTCGTACTAGTAACCTGGTATTTGCTTATTTTGAATGAAAGTAGAAGAGCACCAGAAGACTTGGGTTTCTTGTCCTTGTGAGATTTACTAGCATCCTGTCAATAGTTTCAGCGATTCCTCTGTGTGAAGTGACATCCTTCAGTATGTGTAGGCGAAAACCATAGGTCAGGGTGTCCAGCTTCCGGGTGGCATGTCTCTTCCCCACCCAGATAACTTCAGATCTGGTGTTTTTCCATTCACATAACCATTGTGCCTGGTTCCAGCCATTCCTCTCAGCATGGGCGGCACCATTCTAAAGCTGCGCACTGTGGATGCGCTTGGATTATTTCAAGCTCAACAGCACAGCATAAGCCGTTTATCTGTCAGGCAGAGGACAGCGCTCCTCTGTGCCTGTGTATTTGTCCTGAACTCCCCACAGCAAAACGGAGCCACCCGGCGTTTTTCCCTTCACTTCCTACACGCACGATCCATTCCTATCCCTACAACACTGACCTACAAAAGTAAATGTGCAGTGGAAAGAAACCTGTGCTAAGCCATGACCTGTGCTTTCCACACTCTGTATTTTTGAAACCAGTTTTCAAGTTAGTTATTATCACGCTTTGCAGATGATGAAATCTGAGCCCAAGTACAGTCATAAACTGGTGTCTGGGGGGGGTGGTTATTGGTTCCAGGGTCCCCAGATACTAAAAATCCATGGGTGCTCAAGTCCATGATCTAAAATGGCACAGTAATTTACATATAACCTATGCACATCCTCCTCTATACGTTAAATCCTAATACAATGTGAATGCTATGTAAATAAATGGTTGATACACTGTATTTAGAGAATGACAAGAAAAAAGTCTTTGCATGTTCAGTACAGATGCAACACCATCCTTTTATTTTCCCCCAAATAGAGACAACTGGAATCCGTCCGTGGTCAGGCAGCTAGTATCTCAACACTGTTAACATTTAACCATTTTTGGATGATACTAGAGACAATTAGTAAGACTAGACTGTGAGTAGACATTAGAGAGGTTTTGTAAACTGGAGTTTGAGAAAGAAGTCCTAAGGCTCTGTAGTCACTGGAAACTCTTCCAATGACTGGCACGGGGGGGGACCAGCCTGTCCAATACTGCTTTACATGTTGCCCTGTAGACTTCTCCATTTACCAGCACTAGTCATGACATTAATACATTTCTAGTGACTGCTAAAGTTGGCAGGTTTTTTAATACATGTATTAAAGTATGAAATGTCCCAAGTTTGACAGTTACTACTATCTCTGATATTTCACTTTGCCACTTACTGTTTTACAGCAATTTTTGTGAAACCTTGGATGAGTTCCCTCATAGAATCAAGGCAGCGCAGACAGCTCAAAATATCAACACAGTGTTTGGGAAAGATGCAGCTAATGAATGCACAGTATGTTGGTGGTTTGAGAAGTTCCATTCTGGTGATTTTAATCTTGAAAATGAGCCATGTGGGTGACTTATGAGCTGAAAACCATAGTGGAAGAATCAGCAAGATTTGACGTTTCCAAAAATATTGGACCATTTGAAACAAATGGGCAAGGTGAAGAAGCTGGACAGATGGGCACCGTGTGCATTAAACAAGTCTGGCAACAGAGAAATCATCTCGAAGCTTGCCTTTCTTTGCTGTCATGCCATAAAGGTGAACCATTTCCACACTGTATTGTTACATGTGATGGAAAAAGGGATTCTTTTTAACAATTATAAGCATTCTGCACAACGGCTGGATAAAGTGCTGAAACACAGTCCAAATCAAATATTCATCCAAAAAAGCCACTGGTGTCTGTTTGGTGGCCCAGAGCTGGTATTATCCATTACAGCTTCATGGAACCTGGCCAGTTGATTACAACAGCTGTCTACTGCAACCAACTGGATGAAATTATGAAGATGCTTACAATTAAGCAGCTGAGACTGGTCAACACAGGCAAGACAGTGCTCGACCACATGTCGCACAAACTACAGAGGCTGGACTTGGAAACTCTGTATTCCCCAGACCTTGCAGCAACTGACCACTTCTTACAAGGAAAACTACTCAATTCTCAACAAGCTGCAGAAAATGCCTTTTGCAATTTCATCACCACTCACTGTCCAGGCTTCTTCACTACAGGATAAACAAGCTACCATTAAGATGGCAAAGCTGGGTTGATAGTTTAGGCTCGTGCATACTTTGACTAATTGTACTGCTTCTTGTTTGAGATATAATAAACTACACTTTTGATTCAAAATTGGATATAATTTAAAAAGCATAAAAAATTTTTTAAAAATCATGAACAATGTAAAATAGGCTTTAAAGGTTAAAATCCTAGCAAATAGGAAATGGTAACTAAAACAGGTGACAGTATGGGGGCTCCACGTTTGACAGAGGGAAGAATAAATGTCAGCTCTGTAGCTGGTGGCCCTGAAGACTGAATGCCTTGTCCCCTTCGTCTTATGGTGTCCAGGCAAAACCACCCACTAGAAACCAAAATAAAAACCATGGCACTGAATAACCATCCTCTCCCTTGCGCAAGTTACCTGAGTATCTAGTACTGTATTTCCTCACCTGTGACAAAAATTTTCCTGTTAAACGGTGTGTTAAAATCTAAAGAGATATGCAGAACTTACTAAAAAGACCGTTGTCCTTCAAAATCATCTTGCGGGTTTCTACACACTTGCTACCCTGGTCCAAAACAAATTTAGAAGACAATTCTTTAAAACTGCCTTCCAAACTACGGGCAAGCATACACACACCTTGCTCATTTTATGGTTGTTTTTCTGGGAAAAGTTAAACAATACTGTCCACATAAATAACTCACCAGACTTGGCTCCAAAACACATTTCCAAAAGTCAGATAAAAATTTGTCCCCATTAGAGAATAATACCTACCCAAGTTGCTTTGACAATGACGACAGCATCACAGGAGTAAGTTTGAAATCTCCACATTCATTCTTTAAAAAGCAGTATTCACTGTAACAATATTTTACAGGTTCTGATGTTTAAAAGTTATTTTAATCCCAAAATGTTAATTTTCCCTCCTCATATCCAATACTTACCCTGAAGTTGAATAAACTTTCTCCTAATCTTTATACCCCTTTGTCCACCCCAACTGATGAAAAAAGTGCATCAGGCCGTATTTAGCAAAGAGAATTAATTGTGCACCAAAATGCCACATGGACGGTCTGCTCTCTTCTTCCCGGCCTCCATTCAACTAGAGCAGGAACTCAACCACAGCCCATCCGCCAGCCTCTCTCTGCTACTCTGTGTTCAGGCATTCGTGTGCATCTATGTACATACTCGATTTTATAGACAAAATGCATTGTTAGGTAATTTGGAAATCTCAGGCATAAGAGCTTAGAGGAAATTACACGTATGTACATTCTCTTCATTTTCTAAAAAAAAATGACATCACTTGTGTGATATCCTTTAAAGCAAAAACTTGTAGGTTCTTACATTAAGTCGTTAAATGTTTGGTTCTGTTACCTTAATTTCCTGAAGCCACATCTTTCTTTACTTACCAAATTCACATTCCTTGAATAAGTAAATCCCTGGTCAGTTTCCTTCCTTAGCTCGACCTTTCACTATTTTTTTTTTTTCTTTTAACATGCATAGTGTTCTCTCCTTTCAGCAGGGGCCTGGGGGCAGCCAAGACCCATTCTCCTAAAATTTTACAGCTCTCCACAGGCATATTTATAAAGTGTTACCTGAAAATGCCAATGAGCCACCAGCCACTCCATTTATGTGTAATTCATTAAAAAGAATTTACATTCATGTGATAAATAAAAATTATTTATTCCCCAGGCTCTGGTTTGAGAGGATGTGGTAGGTTTGAGTCAACAAAAACCATCTATGGCCTTTTTTTCCCCTTCTCTGTAGGCATCAGCCACTCCCCAGGTATAAACTCTTATTATGCCAGAAGATCTCAGTGCATCAAGTGGATGAGATCTGAAACAGGAAAACTGTTTTGACTATAACGTACCTTCTGGGATTAAGTAAAAGCCACAGACAGCCAGCCCAACTCCTGAGCATTATTAATAGTGGTAACGAGGAAAACATTTTGAAACTCGGCTCAGACTGCACTGTGGTGAACAATGCAGGCGCACCGTGACACGAATGTCAATTTTAAGAAGCCAAGTTTGAGCTTTAGACTCATTAGTGTCTGTTTCCCAAGTGTAATGTGCAGAATGAGCCACTAGAGGGCAACCGTTTCCTTAACAGCAGTCCCCAACTTTTTTGGCACCAGGAAGGAGAAGACAGTTTTTTCACCTGGTGGGGGAGAGGGGAAAGGAGAGAAGGTGGAGCTCAGGCGGAGATGTGAGAGAGAGGAGCGGCTGCAAATACAAATGAAGCTTCGCTCCCTTGGCCGCTGCTCATCTGCTCTGCAGCCCGTGGTTCCCAAGTTTCATGGAAAACGCCTTTTCCACGCGGGGGTGGGGAACGAACTCTGCAGCCTGGTCGGTCCCTAACAGGCCACAGACCGGTACTGGTCTGCAGCCTGAGAGTTGGGGACCACAGCAAAAAACATGCTGTTTTAAAGGACCGTACCTTGATTTAACCATAGTAACAGTACTACACAACCAGTAGAATGGATATAATCAAAGAAAAAGCCAATACCAGTGTTACCAGAAAATGAAGAGAAACTGGAAACCTCATACTTTGCTGGTGGAAATACAATATGGTACAGCCACTTGCAGTTTCTTAAAAGTTATAATTATGTTACCATAAAACTCAGCAATTCCACTTACACGAACCTACCCAAGATAAATGAAAACATATACTCACATGAAGACATGTTCATGAACACTCATGACATCACATCTAATGGCCAACAACTGGAAACAATCCAAATGACCAACACTGGTGAATGGACAAACAACACAGTATAGGCATATGATGCAATACTATTCAGCAATAAAAATGCTACAGCGTGGATGAGGTGAACCTCGAAAATATGTTTAGTGAAAGCATCCAGATGCAAAAGACTATATACATAGTATGAATCAATTTACATGAAATACTCAGGAAAGGCACATTCACAGCACTTCAGTGGCTACCTAGGGGGAGGGGAGGAGTGGGAGCTGACTACAAAAGGGCTCATGAGAATTTGGGGGGGGCGGATAACAAAAATGTTCCAAATCTGGATTATGATGACATTAGCACAGTCTATAAATTTACTGACTCGCTGAACTCTGCACTTACGATGAGAGAATGTTATATAAATTATACCTAAGTAAAATTGGCCCCCAAACCCCACTAATTTAGTACTGCATTAGACTAGGCAGTGGGAAACGAACCAAGCGCAAGAAAACAAGTGCACTGTGTATTAGAATGGAATACAAACAGCTACTATGTCACTTCATTCTGAGATCTGGTTTCCAGACAGGAAAAAAGATCACTATTTGCAAACGAACAGGGGGAAATCAGGATTTATGGTCAGGTAAGAATTTTATTACTTTTGGCCAAAGGCCATTACATTTGTTATATTAAACAGAAACACTGTTTTAAAAAGAAAGGTTGTAAAGTTTCAGGCAGAATGCAATTATTTTCTGAATCTCCATGTGTACCCTGGAGTCATAATTATGAAGGGATTTATAGCACATCAATGTGCCAAGGGACTGGTATAATCTAAGATAACTGATACCTGGGACTGAATGGGCAAAGAGAGACACTTGTGGTGACAGGTACTGCAAGGGGCTTTCTAAATACCAAGTAGTCTTACAGTTCCTTTCATGAGCTCCTAGTTTAAATTATACTTAAGAAATTTCATGTATAATAAACATAAGGGATCAAAAAGCTCATTCTGTTAAGGTCTAAGGAAGGTATTCAACAAATTTTACAGAGAAATATAGTGGCATGTAAGAGAAAGATAAGTGAATATCAATGAAGACAAAACTATGCCTTTTCTTTGCCTTCTAGAATGGTAGTGACTAGTGGAGTTATAAGAGACAAGATCAGCTGAAGGGCTCTCCCATTAGTATTTAACAGTTCATAGTTAAAACTATAAACAAAATACTTTTAAATGCTTAACTGGGCTGTCAGGAAAGCAGTGAAACCTCCAAGGGCCAATGGAGACAGAACCTAAGCAGGAGTGGTACTTAAACAGGAAAGCCAAGGCTGCCCTGAGGAAAAAGCCATCATCAGCACTGGGACTGGGAAACCAAGTCCTGGACCCACGGCAAGGGGAGGAGCCAAGAAGAGAGCTAAAATGTCCCAGGTCAGTCTTGTTCCCTGATCTGGAGAAACAAAGAACTTTCCCAATTTAGAACCTCTGGATTCCCACAGGTTCAACTATGTATACATTTACAAATAAAAATCACCAAACACTGAAGAACAACACACCATAAGGAAACATTCAGCAGAGAATATAAACACATTTACAACCCCAAAGACTTCAGATCCTGGAATTACTGGCTACAGGATATAAAGATAGAACTGTGTATGAAGTGTCCCCAAAATAAAAACACAGAAACCAAAGAAAAAGAGGAAGTCCTGGCTGGTCGCGGTGGCTCACGCCTGTAATCCTAGCACTCTGGGAGGCCAAGGCGGGAGGATCGCTTGAGCTCAGGAGTTTTGAGGTTGCAGTGAGCTATGATCATCTCACTGCACTCTAGCCAAGGTGACTGAGCGAGAATAAAACAAAGCGGGTTTTTTTTAAATTACCATATACCTAATCAAACACACACACATACACACACACTCTCACACGATGAAAGCAAATCATAAGATGTAATTCAACATATACTTTCCTCTGTTGATAGATCAAACAGCCAAAAGAACAATATGGCAAATTACAGAAGACTTGCACAACACAATTCGACAAAATGTACAAATATAGAAACTGCACCAAACCATTAGAGTCAGACTTCCCAAGAATAAATTATTGAAAAATTTACATAACAGGCCATAAATCAAGTTTCAATACATTTCCAACAAGTGGAATCACACAGATCATGACTTCTGACCAAATGAAATTAAAAATTTTTTAAATTGTAATTTAAAAATATACTTCGAAATTCATGGGTCAAGGAAAAACTTCTAATGAACACTTTGAACACATTTGGAAGCAAACATTAATGAAAATACATATAAAACCTGTGAGGTCCAGCAAATAATGGAATTTTTAAAAATAAAGCTTACCAACACTGACTCGAAAGTCCCAAATGAACCAAAAAGATAGATAGTGAATTGGTAGTTAAAACTTTTTCCTCAAAGGAAAACTGTAGGTCCTAGTGGTTTTGCTAGTAAGTTCTATCACATGTCCAGAAATGGATTATTTTAATGTTAAATACTTCAGAAAATAGAAAAAAGAATACTCCATAACTCATTCTATGAGATTAGTAAAACTATAAAAACAGACAAGGACAGTATAAGAAAGAAAAATTATAGCCCAATTCCACTCACAAGTAGATGCAAAAGTCCAAAGCAAAACATTAGCAGAGTACAGGAGTATATATTTTTTAAACGATCACTATTTAATGATCAAATTGGGCTTGTCCCAGGAATGTAAAGATGGCTCAACATTCAAATATCTTTAAATATATTTCAATTCTACCACATCACCAGATAAAGTAGAAAAAAATACATGCTTACCTCAAGAGATGAAAAAAAAAGTGTTTCGTGAAATTCAACATTTTATAATAAAAGCTCAGCAAATCAGAACTTCTTGTCCTCATAAAGAGTAGCAAAACCTAGGAAGATTCAATATTGTAGAGCAGTCAATACTCCCTAATTAGTTGACAGATTAAATGTGATTTGAGGGAGGGAGGGAAGGGAGGAATGAATCTCTTAGAGCTGCTTGTTGTTTGTCCTTGAGGAATTCGACAAACTGATTTTCATATTGGATAAAAGAGCAAAAGGCAAAGAATGCTCCTTAAGAAAAATAAAATGGGCAGAGACTTGTCCTACCATGTATCAAGACATATAATCAAGTTATAGCAATTAAATTAATGTGCCACTTGGCCATTGGTTAGGCAAATTGACCAAGAGAATAGAATAGAAAGTCCCAAAATAAAAATTTACTTACTTGGAAATTTGCCATTGTAGCCTAAGTCTCTGAGGAAAGGATAGATTAGTCAATAAAATGGTGCAGAGGAAAACTGGTTTTCTACATAGTAAAAAAGTGAAATTTTTTTATCTATCTCACACATATACAAATCAATTCCAGGTGGATTAGAAACTTAACTATGAGACATCTTTGATATTTAGAAGCACCTATGACATTGGGATAGAGAAACATTTCTTAAGACACAAAAAGGGCTCACATTTGAATATATTAAAGTTAAGAAGTTGTGTTCACAAAAATCCAAAGTGAAAAGATAAGCCACAAACTGGGAGAAGGTATGTGCAACAAAAGATAAAGAACAAAAAGATTTGTAGCCTGAATTTTATGAAGAACTCTTAATAAAAGACAGAAAAATGAACAAGATATCAAGAAGTATTTCACAGAAGAAACAGGAATGACTAACATAAAAATGTGTTCAACTTATTAATAATCAGGAAAATGAAAATTAAAGCCACAATAAAATACCACTTTACACCTACCAGACTGGCAAGAATTAGGTCTTACAACAGCCAAGCGAAGGAGAAATCATATTGTCAGCTGGCACAACCATTCTGGAAAGCAGCAACGCTCACTACTATATCACCAATGTTGGCACAAACATTCTGGAAAACAACTTGGCATTATCTTTTAAAACTGTTATAAAGCTGATCAGGCACATACCTTACAAATTACCCACTTTGCTTCTAGGCATCCCCTCTAAACTAAAGAAACTCTTGGACATGAGCACCAAGAAACTGCATATGAATGTTCATTTCAGCATTATTTGTAAAAGCAAAAAAAAAAGTAAAAACTATACCCAACATAAATTGTAAAACTGAACCTGTTGAATAAAAACATCAAATTACATAAGACTGTATATACAGTATGATACTATTTTTTATAAAGTTCACGAACAAAAGTAAACAATATATGGTTTACAGATGTGTAAAAATAAAAGAAAAAAAGCAAAGAAATGATAGATTCAAGAGAGTGTCCCTCTAAAGAAAAGGGTAGGCTGGGACTGGAATTGAGAAGGAACACAAAGGTAGGGTTGATACTACCAGAAATGTTCTAGTTCTTAATTAGTGGGTACACAGGTGTGTTACTATTATGCTTCATAACTTCTATGTTTATGTATGTATCAAATATTAAATATAGAAACACAGTGACCAGAAATACTTTCACACTGCGAAGAGAGACTATGATAAATGAAATCATCTTTCCTTAAATGTACATATGCTATATTACCTTGTGAAAGCAGAGGTATAAGCTAGCATAAGTGGAACAGTTTGAGTTTTTTAGTCACGAAGAGTACTGGTGTACCACTAATTAGTTGTGGATCTTGGACAATTAATGTCTTTGAGCCTATTTTGTTAACTGTAAAATGCAGAATTTTTGTAAAGGCCAGAAATGTTATCATATAGTGACTGCTACATATGATATTTAAAAAAATGATACTTAATACTCCCCATGACTATTACTCAAATTTAAGAAACCCCTTGTATTCTCATAAGTTTGTTCAGGTAGACTGAATTTAGCCTCAACCGCTAAGATAACGGAAGAGTGACTTGTTAAAAACCACCACCAAAAAACACCAGAATGTTTGCATTCAAATAAGGTTGCACCTCAAAGAGGCTATACACACCTCTGTCACTGACCTTACTATTGCTCAGGATTATTTTTAGAAATCTTTCATTGGAACTGTTCACTTTTGAAAACATTTTTATCCATAGAGGAAAACCTTAATTCTTTGCGAGTAGATTTCACCTGTGAAAATAGCCACAAAATATTTTGAGTCAAGTCTGATGAATAAAGTACACTGGTCCATAATTAAGCTAAGGTTCTAGTCAAAAAATATTTTAGTTTTGTAAAGACAGAGTCTATCTTGCCCAGGCTGGTCACCAACTCCTGGGCACAAGCGATCCTCCCCTGTCAGCTTCTAAAGTGCTGGAATTACAGGCGTAAAGCCACTGTCCCAGCCAGATTCTGGTGAAAATTAATATATGCCTATAATGAGACTAATACTTTTGAGTGACTTACAAATGAACTAACTCTTCAGGATATTTTCAAAGACGAGTTTTCAGAAAAGTTTTTAGCAATGGCAACACTGCTTTACAAGGAGCTACGGCTTCATGAAGGTTACTACTTGGAAGGACAAGAGTTATCTTAATGCAGAGTCTCATTTCTATATAGCACAAGTCTGAAATTACTATAAAAGACAACTGCTTACACCAGTTGCCTTTAACCTTTAATTTTCATAAGGGTAACAAAGAACTTTCTATTTTCAGATAAACAAAGATTCTTATATAAGAAAAAATATTATAGCCAACCTACTGAATTGATTTTGTATGTGAGGGACAGAGAATAAACAATTACACAGTTTTGATATAATTCCTAGCAATCAAATAACGAGAAGCAAAGTTACAAAGACCATATAGAAAGAAGTTCTTTTCAGTAGATATCTGCAATTTATTTTGAATTAATAAATAGCACTGATGTGACCCCAACTCTTTGATATCAGCATTTGGTAGTGTATATAATTATTTATTATTCTGATTTGCTGGAGTGTTATAACACAAATTTATAAATGGTTTTAAGAAAATATTATAGAGAAGTTTTATTGCCACTTGTAATTTCACATGAAGGGGAAACAGACACAGCCAATGACATCCCAATAATAATTTCTTTAAAAGTCTGGTATGAGAAACCACAGATACATTCTTAACTGATAAAACATGAATTAGATTTTAAACGCATTCTCCCTTTATCATAGAAGACATAGAGACAAAAGCAGCAAAGAAAATTCTCAAGTTTACTGTTTTCAAGAATAGTTTATGCAATTTCAATAATCCCTTATCTAGGCATTTAACAGCATTATAAATTCAAAGTTCATTTTGGAATTAAGCGAATGAATAATCCTCCTTAAAGGGAGTACAAAGTTTATTCAGATATTTTAGAAATAATCAGTTACATGCTATAGTGAAATTAGTCAAAAACGAAATCAAGTAATTTGCTTTCAAAGTGGCAGTGCAATATATTTAATAGTAAAGCAGTGGCTTTCGTGACTAAATGAGAGAATCACACGAAAGCACCTAGAAATATTTCTTGAAAAAATATGCACGTTTTCCCTGTTTCTCTTTTCCATTTAAAATTTCAATATTTTAGTCTACTTTATATCACTTTTTGGTAGGTGCTGTTAACATCTGAGGTTAAGGTGATAGCCTTCACAATAAAGTAGCCATCTTCTTTGAATATTTGATTTCATCTCTTTACCTATGAATATAATCATTTTTCCATTTCATAATTTCTTCAGCCTGATTCTCATTTTATATCTCAAAGAATGGGCTTTTGTCCAATAAAGAGACTGTGGGTGATTATGCTATTTATCTTTTCCTACTATCATCAGCTCCTTCAAGGCAACGCTCCTGACTGCCCATACGTAATGTAACAGACAGCCACATGTTCCCTTTATTTCGCTTTACTGTCCTGATGAGTATTTCATGTTTTATGGGTGGCTAGGGTTCCAACTTGGTATGTTAGAGGACCGCTGTATTATAAAAATCAGCAATGAAAATGTAATACTTACGACCCCCAACTCTATACATATAACAAAGGCAGAAATATGTTAAAGAAAAAAACATTTTAAATAATCTTAGGAAATAATAATAAGATCCTTCTCCCCTGAAAATAAATACAACAAACATATTAGTAACCGTAGCTAAACAAGCATTATAATACAAGAACTCCATTAGACATGAGGAAAACAGACAGCTGAAGCCAGGTTTTGAGACTTGTAGCAAATCCAGTAAGTGCCATAGAGTTAAATGTGTTTGGAACTGACTGAAATATGGTTGCTGTACAAGGGAATACTGGTCCAGATCCAGCAATGATTTATGAACTTGCCCACAGGCGACAGCAGAAAAAATACTAATAGCGTAATTTGGGAACATTTAAATCTGCTTCATGAAAGACGTTTATCTGCCAGCCTGAGCTCTCTTAAAATTTTTTCTTTTTCTGCTTGGATATACCCAATACGTATTGGCTTTCGCAATGTGGCTTTCCACCCTACTATGCTGACATGTCCAGGATCCCATTTAATGAGACTGCACGAGCTATTAATCAGTCAATGAACTTCTGGGCTGGATGCACGGGGAAGTGTTTTTCACTGCCCCAGCTTCCTTATGAAACATAACTGACCAGCGGGAACTACGATAAATTCTAAGGCATAACTAAATGAAAATTTAGGAAGGCCTGGAAGACAGGTACCAAACTGCACTGCAAATACAAAATAGGATATTTTAATGTTCTTAATAAATATTTATAAAAATATATACATTTAATGAATAGGCCATTTTATAATGCTGGTTAAAACCATGAAAAGCTGTTAAATCAGTAAGTGCATCAATATCCTGGCCTCAAATAATATATAGAAATATTTTCAATTAAATTTCAACAAACATACTGGAAGGGAGTAAATGTAATGAGAAAAACAGTACTTTCAATTTTTCTCTGTTTTTACCAACAATGTTTTATTGCTTAATGAACTAATCAATAAATGGCAGTCTATAAAGGGTTTCTGTAAAAATGTATTCATATTCTGACAATCAATAAATCCAGATTCTGTGCAGTGGGGAAAACCAGAATGGTGGCAACAGAAAAGATAATAAATCCTGGCTTCAAAATCAAATGATTAAAGAAGAGTTCAAGATTTTTTCAGATTCCCATTAAAGAGTCGCATTCTGTATCAATCCTTCGCACTAGAGTAATACCAAATCTCAAACTTTCTCTAATATATTTCCTCTGGTTCACGTTTTGATTATGAAACATTTTTTGCATGAGATGAAAAAATGAAACTATAAACTCTTTTGGATGGTCTTTTGGTGCCCTGGCAATTCCAACTGAAATTAAAGAATTCTTATAGCACTCCTGGAGGCTAAAAATGCAGCAAAGAGGCACTCAAAAAGATAAAACATTTTTCTACTTCCGTAAATATCCAAGAAATTAAAAAATCAACACATAGGAAAAAAGCAAGACATAAATTCATCAGCACCACGCAGAAATGATCTTCAAAAGGAGCAGGTCTCTTATGTGTCCTTGTGTTGATGAATAGGTTCTAATCTCCCCTCTAGGAAAAAATCCACTGCCTGAGGTTAATACCTTTAGGCAAAAGAAAAGGTAAAACTCAACAAATTATATTTTGATTCATCTAAATTAAAAAAAAAGATTTCAAGGTTTTGATACTACTTTAAGCATTTTTTTGGAGCAGGTTTGCTTTTAAGTTAGACTGTCTTCCTTCCCTACCCCATTATTTGCTAAAGCAGGAATTATCAAATTTACCTTTATTACTAATAATTCTTCAGCTACCATTCCAAAAGTTGTACTCAGTCACTATACAACAGTTAACACTTAAATAAGACTCTAGTTGTAGTTAAAACTGCTCAAAGGTGGTCATCTCAAAATCTTGGTTTTCTTTCTTGCCTATCAGATATGACTAAATTGTTGGTGGCTGAAATTCAAATCACATGCAGTCAACCACATTATTGGATCCACGACCTACATCTCGAATTTGGCTAGTTAAACAGGCGCACACAGCTACTCCTGCTCCAGCTCTGCAATGAGATACAGATCCAACAAGCTCCCACCTGAAAAAGACAGAGGAGAAAGAAAATTATCTTAAAACAAAGCATGATTTACTTTACTCCATCTACCAACCAAAGACAAAAAGCTCCCCATTGTGGGACTGGTTTGGAAAGATGGCAAGCTTCCAGAAGGAGATAAGATGTCCCAAAGTTTTATATTAACAACTACAACTAACAATATTTGAATATTCTGAAGTAATCTATTACGGTAGGATACCATGAGGCATAGAGAAAACGTGTAAATTACCTGTTCAGCACTGGATCGAAGGCTTCCACCGTATTTAAGTACGCGTTGCCATTGTGGCCACCAACCGCAAAGATCCTGCCCATCACTGTTGCGATCCCCACTCCGCCCCTGGGAGTGGTAAGTGCTGCCACATAATCCCACTTGTTGCTTCGAGGGTCATACCGCTCAACTGAACTCAGAGGAGAATTATCATCAAAACCACCTGTATGAAGAAATATTTTAAAAATAGCATCACACTTCATAGAAATTGACAGTAAATCTCAATTCAGTAGCTATTACAACCCAATCTTTTAAAACCATTTTAAAATGGCTTAGACAAAATTAGAAAAAAAAATTCAGCCCAACACTTATCTACCACCACCAACAACTATTATCAGAAATTACCTACAATTCAACTTCAGATGATGGAAGTGACATTTTAACTCAACACCAGGATTAAAAATCTTAGTGGGAAAAACTGGAGTCCCTCTAACTAAGCAGATAATTTAGGAAAAAAAAGCAGCACATATATTCATATGATTTGTCTTTAGCCCCCTAAGGTCAAGCAGAAGAGTACTGAAATTCCTTCTCTGTGTATTACGTTTGTTTGTTTTTGAGACACTGTCTCGCTCTGTTGCTCAGGCTCGAGGGCAGTGGTGTCATCACAGCTCACGGCAGCCTCCAACTCCTGGACTCAAGCAATCCTCCTGCCTCAGCCTCCCAAGTAACTGGGACTACAGGCACACAGCACCATGCCCGGCTAATTTTTTTATTTTTTTTGTAGAGACTAGAGTCTCACTGTGTTGCCCAGGCTAGTCTCAAACTCCTGGCCTCAATAAGTCCTCCGGCCTTGGCCTCCCAAAATGCTGGGATTACAGGTGTGAGCCACTGTGCCCAACTTGTATTTTTAAACAGTAAGAAGGCTTGAGAAGGGAATGAACTACACTAAGTCATGTATTTAATCTAGATATAAGATAATTGTTTACCTTAATACTATAATTGCCATTATAATTAGAGATGGTGGACTACGATTGAATTCTCACCAATTTTTACCAAAACTACATCTTCCAGCTACATATTCTAGATGATGACAATCCTTTCTATAGATCATTCTAACAATGTACTTAATGTATTCCTGAGGGTTAAATATAGAGACTGTTATTTTAACAGTGTTCTTTCCTTTAAAAAATACATGTATCTCTTTATAGCCTCTAAGTTTAAATGAATAATAGCGCTCTTTGGTGACTCAGCCTACTTTACTGAGAACAGAAAGTGTTGATATTATAATCAGTCTATTTAAAAACAAGGTCAGTTAAAAAAAAAATCAACTTCTCTAATGGGTTTCATTTTATTAAATCAACTTAATTAAAATAAAATTCACCAATTTTATGTGCATACTTCCATGAATTTTGACAAATGGATACAGTAGTGTCATCACCACAACCATGATATAAAACATTTTTCATTATAATTAAGGGTTTGGTTTTAATTATTGCTCATGCTAATGTAGAGGATTAAGTTTCTAATAGTCATATTTTCCATTCCATAGCCTTCTTTTTCACTGGTAACCTATCATTTCCCCAGATCATACATATAAATTTATAATAATAAAAAATTCAAAGCAGAGGAATAGAAAAAGCGAAATGCAATTAAGTTGTTAGATATATCCATACTTTCACAGTTTTCTTATTCAAGTTAGTTATACTTGTTTTAAGTAGGACCTGAATGACCAAGAAGAGTTTCCCCCCTTTTTAATAGATTTAGGGGGTACGAGTTGAATTCCATTACATGTATACGCTGTATAGTGGTGATGTCTGGGCTTTTAATGTACCCATCACTCGAATAGTGTACATTGTACCCAGGAGGTACAATTTTTCATTCCTCACCTCCTCCCACCCTCCCTGCTTTTGAGTCTCCAGCGTCCATTACACCACTCTGTGTGTCCTTGTGTAGCCATAGTTTAGCTCCCACTTATACGTGAGAACATGTGGCATTTCTTTCTCTGATCCCGAGGGAGTTTTTAAAAAATGTTCGACCTCAGTTATTCTTATTTTCACTATGTCTGTTCTCACTGTGAGGTCCAGAAGATTTAATAAGCAACAGCAACAATGATACTCCTGTTGACATATTAACATACATTGGTGTCTACAGTAGATAGGAAGCTGCGAGAGGTAGCAACAGTGTACCGTAAGAACTTTGGATTCACACGTACCCAAGTTCAAATTCCAGCTTTGTCACCTGTTTAGGCATGAGACTATGAGTAAATTATTCACTCTGAGTCTCTGACTACCTTACAGAACTGCTGTGATGATCAGGTGAGATCTGGAGTTAAATTATGTTATTTTCCTTCTTCTTCAAAACACACGAGCATCGAAAGATTCAGTATTACTTCTACTACTTGCAGATATTAAAACACTAATATCCCACTCTCTTATCAAGAACTGTAAGTTATATAACACAATTAACATCAAACATGTATAAATAAATGTGACATATGCTAGAAACGAGCTCCCTGAACTCATTTGCTCCTCTGCAAAGGAAGGTATTACCAGTCACAATACAGCTACTCATTTATTGGGTAACTACAAAGTGCCAGACACTGTTTGAGATGCTTAATATATATTATCCCTAATTCTTAAAACAATTCTGAAAATAGGCATTATTTTTCCCGTTTCATTATCATTTAAAGCCTTGCTACTGGAAGTGTGTTGTGTGGACCTGAAACAGCAACCATATCACCTGAGAACTGTGTGAAACAAAAAATCCAGGCCCCTCCTTTGCAATATATTAATAACAGCTCCATTATTCACATACATTTCTCATACATTCACATACATTTCTCAAACATTAAAGTTTGAGAAAGCACTTATCTAATATTCCTTTCAGCTCTGCAATTCAGTAAGCAAATCAAAAAGCAATACGAAGATTGACACAGCCTTTATTCATATGATGTCCCTACCAGCCTACTTAAAGTATTCAACATCATTTCTCTTGAAATGAAGGTGAGAAAAAGAAGTCTTAGACCGTTTAACATTTTATTTAGCAAAGCACAATTTGTGTCCTTACGTTTAAAAAAATAGACCTTATTTATATGTGATCCCTACTTTAAATATATTTGCTACTCCTATAAAAATAAGGAGGTAGAAGTTTTAAACATAAAAAATAAAGATTTAAACAAAAAAGCATGAATGTGAACCCTTAATTCAAAAGCATCATACTGTACCCATGAACAAGTACAATTATGCATCGATTATAAACAAAATTTAAAAAATTAAAAAATAAGTTCAAAAGTACATCTTGATTCCACTTAAGGATAAATGCAATATAATTTTTGTTATTGTGTTGTTATATGACACCTGTCATTGTGTATTCTGATAAATTAAACTGGAGAAATACCATCCACTCACCAACAACATATAAGCAACCATGAAGCTCACTAACTCCATTGCCTGCTCTCCGTTGACCCATTTCTTTAACTTCTATCCACTTATCCAGATGTGGATCATACCTTTCCACACTAGATAAAGAAGCCACTCCATCATTGCCACCGACTGCATAAACATGGTTCTAAATGAAGAGAGACAGACAAAACACATATTAGATTTTGAATTTATTTATGTATTGCCCTAACAGTAGACCAGAATGTACAAGAAAGCAGTATTTCATTAAATAATACGGTATATAGTCAATACCTTCACACTGGTGATGTGCATATATTGGACCTTTCTTTGGTCATGGATGTCATGCAATACAATTCAATGGGCAAGTTGCCATGTAACTTACTAATAGAGCCACAGAGCCAACTCCTCCACGGGGAGTATTCATTGGTGCCACTGTACTCCACTGATCAGACTCTATGTCGTACCTCTCCACATCATTGAAGCAAGTATTGTCATCTAACCCTCCAATTGCATAAATTGGGCCTCCTAAGGAAGCCAAAGCAATTCCTCGCCTGCAAAGACAATTAAACGGACTTTAACATCTGGGTTTGTTTCCAGGAAAAAAACAACAAAAAAATTGTGCTGAGGCAAGTCATTTATCATGTTAACCTTCAAATGGTAAAGTTTGTTTCCATTATTTTTAGATTTATCAAAGCTTCTGAATAAATGGCTAGAGGGTTGACAAGCTGTGCAACTCTACATGAATAGTGGCCCCTAGAGTTGTACACTGCACAGCCTACAAAGGCTACCTTAAACTCAGGTAAAACAAAAAAAAAATCCAACAAAATGGTATAAAGGAGTCCCAAATATTCAATCAGTAGAACACAGAGCTGCGTAATAGAGAGGTCAATGGTTGACAGATGGTTTGCCGTGGAGGTCAGAAGTCAGTCTCATTTCTGAATTCATGTAATTGCACAGCTTGTTTTGTTGCAGGGTTTCATTATACCACACACAACATTAATTTTTATATTACAAGCTTTATATCACATTGCTTTATTTCTGAAGGGCATTTATTTCTCCTCTTTAAAAGGAAGAGACTTCTTAGCCCATGTTAAAAAGCTAATTAATTGAATAGTGATCAGAAACAATTATCTCAATTTCTTAAAAAACACGTTATAGCAATCAAAAGTTGAACTGTTATAAAACTATTCTTTGTTACTAACTTGGACACAAAGTAGTATACTTTATAAGCCTCTACCACCTTGCTTCTCCATCTGAGACACAGCTGATACTGAGTTAATATAGGTAAAGCACTTAGAACAATGCCTGGCCCACATTTAGTGTTATAAAAATATTAGCTATTATTATTACTGAAGAAAGCAGCTGCTCCACTGAGAATGTAACTCTAAGCTTATCAGAGAATATCCTAGGAAAAAATCCGTAAAGATAATGTCATCATTCATTTTCAGTTTCTTATCTCTTCTCTCTTGAATATAAAGCTACGATTTATCAAATACAACGATTATAAAAATTTTCAGGTGTATGTGAACACATGTATGTCCTCTCTAGCACATAAGGATGTTAGATCAGGGTGAAATAAAGTAAGTTTGTCTAATAATTCTTCCTCCTCCCCCAAACCACAGAAGCAGATGACATCATAGGCTATTTCCTACTCAAAACTCGCTGGATTTTCATGACATTACACATTTGAGTTTCCTTCTACAGGTCCTGCTGGTGCTTTTCAGCTTCCTCTATCAGTGCATTCTTTACTGCATCATTAATTATGAAGTCTCCTAAGGCTCTATCCTAAGGCCTCTTATCACTCTATACTCTCTTTCCCTAAGCAATCTCATTCCTTCCACAGATTTATAACTCAAATATATGTATTTTCAGACATATATCCAATTTCTACTTAAAATCTGTCTTGCTGGCTCTTCAACCTTAACTTTAATCTAAAATGAAACTCACCACCCACCTCCCTGTGGTAGCCACAATTTTAAGACCTCCTCCCTCACCCGCTTGCCCTTCATCCCCTGGTGTTATTCTCATGACTATGCTACATTACGTGGCAAAAGGAGTTTACCTGGGTGGGTCTCATCAAATCATACAAACCCCTCAAAAGCAGAGAGGTTTCTCCAGCAGGCAGTCAGAAACTCAAAAACCAGGTGGGTTCATGATGCCATTGCTTGTTTGAAGATAACAGAGAATATGTCCAAGGGACCTGAGAGTGACTCCCAGCCAACAGCCAGTAAAAATGAGAAAGGCAGTCCTATAACCACAGCAACTGAATTTTATCAATAAACTAAATGGCCTTGGAAGGGGCTTCTTTCCCAGTGCCTTCAGATAAGAGCCTAGAGCAAGATCTTTATTCTGGCCTTGTGAGACCCTAAGTAGAAAACCTAATAAACCTGCAGGACTTCTGAACCATGAGCTAATAAATGGGTGCTGTTTTAAGCTGCTATATTCGTGACAATCTGTTGCACAGCAATAAAAAACTAATACACCCCCATCACAAGACAAACAAAAATTTTATCCTGGTCACCATCTTGTTTTTCCTAATTCGGAAAACAGCACCACTACCCATCCGGTTGCTTACATCAGAAACTGAAGAATCATCCTTGCCTCTTACTGTTCTTTCCACCTCACGTATCTGATTATAACAAAGACTTGTTGACTGCACACTTCTGAACCGTCTTTCAAATATGCCCTCTTTTCTCTCTCTCAATTTCTACTACTTGAGTCCAAGCCACCATTATTTCTTGACTTAACTATTACAATAACCACTTTTCGTCTGTCAGGTTGTTTTCACTCTGGTCATCCTCAAATTCCTCCTCTGCTTTCTATGCAGAGGATCTTTGAAAAGAGCAATCTGATCCTATCATTCTCCTGATATTTAAATTTAAAATATATATTTTGTGTGTATTTGTCATTCAAAGCCCATGAGATAAAATATCCTTGACAAGCCGAAAGGCCTTCACCCTCTGCCCACCCTTTCCTCACTTCTAGACACTCTTCTCCTTGCTCTCTCAGCCACACTGGACTTCGTTTATGCTCTCTGCTCTCTTTCCCCTTCAGGTGTTTGAACGCTCCCATCTCTCTCCACACACCACGTCTTCTCCCACCCACGATCACTTAATCAGGTTATTCAGTTCCTTCAGATCTTAAATTAAATAAGACTTTCTTAAGATCTTCTCCACTTCTCAAACACCTTTTACTTATCCTGTGCTAACATTATTGCCCTTACGTCTTGATTTGTATCTTCCCTTCTCGAGTGTAAGCTATACACAGGCAGGGACTTTGGCTATCTTATTTATGGTTGGTAGCAGAAAATGAAGTGGCATCTTCACCATCTGTATGTCTTATAATGTCCTACAGTGGGCATTTAACCTTTTTATGTCAAACAAATAAATGAACCCTTAGACATGCTCTGTTAGGATGATGAGTTTCAGTAAAACCACAGCTTGAACAAACATCAGTGTCCACTTTAGTGGAAAGATGAAAAACAAGGGGAAAATATCAAGAAAACCAAATCTTTCACATGTGAAATTATCTTAAAATACATACTGAAAAGAGGAATATAAATTATAAACAAACAACATGACAGAATTATAGCTCTATTATTTTTTACATAGTTGGATAGCTACTATAAATGTTCAGAGATTTCATTTGTTTTTTAAATTTTATCATTTATTTATTTATTTTCTGAGGCAGGGTCTCACTCTGTTGCCTGGGCCAGAGTGTGGTGGCATCATCACAGCTCACAGCAACCTCAAACTCCAGGGTCAAGCAACATTCCTGCCTCAGCCTCTCTAGTAGCTGTGACTACAGATGCGTGCCACCATTCCTGGCTAATTTTTCTATTTTTTGTAGAGATGGGGTCTTGCTTTTGCTCAGGCTGGTCTCAAACTCCTGAGCTCAAATGATCCTCCTGCCTCAGTCTCTCAAAGTGCTAGAATTACAGGCATGAACCACTGCGCCCGGCTTCAGGGCCGATTTTAAAAGATTAAAGAAATTCAACTGCTGAATTGCTAGAGAAGTTTCATTCCATATTGGCTAGAAACCAACTTAACAGCAAGGATATAACAATTGAAAATGTGCTTTGGGATTTCTCCCTCATTTTAATCCGTCCATTAAAATTTAAACTATTTGTAGTTACCACACAGCATAATCAAGCCCTATTTAAAATGTCATTTGTAGGCAGTAGGAGATAACAGTTTAAGAGTAGCTTTTTTTCCCTATGATTTTTTTCTCATAAAGAAAAATAAGCTGAAAAAATCTCTTTAAACCATAACTCTCTTCACATTTCTATCTAATCTTTCATACTGTATGGGTTTTTTTTTCTTTCTAGTCATTCATATTTTAACACATGAAAAAATCTACCTAAAAACATTTTGCTAAATTAATCAAGAATAGAAAATTAATGGCGATGTATCTCTATGTGCAATATTTACGGGAAGCTGGTTGAAGGGTAGACTACAAGGTTTCTTTACCTTGGCACTACTGGCATTTGGGGCTGGAAAATTCTTTGTTGTGGGGCACTGTCCTGCGCATTGTAGAATCTTTAGCAGCACCCCGACTTCTCCCAGCCAGCGGCAACTTCCCCACCCACAAGCTGTGACAACCAAAAATGTCTCCAGACACAGCCAACTATCCCACAGAGGGGGTAAAATCATCTTCAGCTGAGAACTACTGCTACACAGAACTCTACTATTTTTGCACCTTCTCTGAAAAGCCTAAAATTACTTCAAAACAAAAAGTTTTTTAAAAAGTCAATGCTCAGGTATAAGTGAAAACTGTGACTACCATCATGGTAATCTAAAAGATGACCACATTTTTAATTCTTAAAAAAATATAAAAAGTTATAACAAAGCATCACCTTGGGTATTTTAATACAATGTGTTTGAGAAGCTATTTAAAGTTTCTAAAAACAGAAAAAAATTAAAAAATAAGGTCTTTCAATTTTAGGAAACTTTATTTTCTACCATGAGTTCAAAAGAAATTTCCATGCTGATCTACCTCTTTGTGTTCATTGATGCCTTCATCATCCATTTATTGGTGAGAGGGTCAAACATCTCCATGCTACCTAGATGTTCATTTCCGTCGTGTCCTCCTACTGCATACACTTTACCTGTTAGATAGAGAAGCATTTTCATTTGATTCCAAATAGTGTTATTTATATATATAAACAACAACTATATAATTAAAATGTCACCATAAATTGATTTTCAACAATTCCTGTTCCATTCAACATTATGACCTATGTCATTTCAGTAGCTGAATGAAAATCAACGTTAGCTTCCACTAAACATGCCGTTTTACATGAGGTTATTTAAATGCTCGAACACTATCCCCTTAGGTTTCCCAACTTTTTATTACTTAGATGAAATCACTAATCATGTTTCAAAGAATGTTTAATAAAATGGAATAATGCTCATGTGTTATACAAAGAAAATATTAAACTGTTAATATGATCAAATTTTTTCTAAATGAAACAAAAATACACACAGAAAAAAACAGGAAAGATTACAGACTAAGATGTTAACTCTGAATATTTCTGAGTGTGTGGATTATAGATGATTTTTATTTTTTATTAAAATGTATTTTATTAATACTATTGTTTTTAAAAAGGATTTTTTTAAAAAAAGTAATTTTTTTAAGTTTTCTAATAATTTATCCATGGTTCTATATTCATTTTCAGTAACGAGTAAAAAAACTAATTTCAATAACAATTAGATGGGTACAGAGAAGGCTGATGTATATACTTATGATTTGGGTTCAATAAACATTTTTCCTTAGTTTTTTTGTAAACATAACTCAGAATATTTTTTT
>RJWJ010011422.1:0-44416 GCA_004363605.1 Indri indri
CTTGCCCAGGCTGGTCTCAAATTCCTGGCCTCGAGCGATCCTCCCACCTCGGCCTCCCAAAGTGCTGGGATTACAGGCATGAGCCACAGTGCCAGGCTTTCCATGTTTTTGAGCCCACACATAGCTTCCCTTCCTCCCTCCATGGCCACTGCATGAACCTTCTGGGCAAGCACTGGGTTGCTGGGGACAGTGGCTGACTCACGTCCTAGGGTGGACGATCACATCCACCTTATTAAAGAGAAGCCTCCTCCTCCACCACAAGGGATTTTGTGAGCATTTTCATGGTACTCTTGGTGCATGTTCTCAGAGGTCAATCTATATTCTTTCCCTAATCTGGTCCCTAACTCATAAACCTTGCTCTTCACTAACTCCTTACCAGACAGCCAAACAACTAACCACTGACCATGTAGCCTGTCCTTGGCTCCTTTCTGTTTCTCGGTAAAATGGACAATGAAAAGAACCAATTAAAGTTATGCTGGGAAGATTTCCCTTCTTTACCATACTCCAAGGCCACCCTTGAGTTGGGTGTCACTCTTCAGCAGTCGTTTCCCGCTAGTACCTACATACTGTGCAAAGTCCTACATGCACGAATCATTTTTTTCCCATTTTCAGTGAACTGATCGGGAGACTCCCCATGAGGCCTGGGTGTGGGTTGAGGGAGGGGTCACAGCGTCGCAGGAGGATGCAGACCGGGAGTGGGAACCATCTGCCCACACAATTTTCTTATTCCCTCAGGATCTGTTCAGCCTGAATGATGGGTGCTTCTGGGAATGCTGAATTTATGGCTGGGAGGATGAGATAAAACCCACTCCATGATGCGCGGTTCAGGTTCACCTGGTTTTCTATGATTACACTTTCAACATCCATCAGAATCTAGCAGCAATCCCCTCTCAAAAGAAAAGTGATTCTTGCCCAGGGTTGTTGTGGCTTTGCTCCTAAAGCCTAGAGGCCTGGCAGAGGCTGCATATAGTCGCCTCATCTGCTACACACACTTCGGACACCGCTGGCCCCACCACCACAAGGCTGAAGTGCAAAAGTTGTTTCTGCTGTTGTTCCTGCTGCGGACTCTCCCAGGCGGAGGCAAGCGGGGCTCTGCTTAAAGCTGGCAGCCTCTCAGGTCACCTGGCACACGGGGAGCAGCCCTGCCAAAGGTGGCACATGTTGCCTCCTAACTCCAAAGAGATTCATGAAGCATCGTGATTCTTTCTTAAGGGCTGCAAGGTGCAAGAATTAGTTCTTCGCTTTCAAGAAGATATGCCTTCAGCACCCTGTGGGCCCCCTAGAAACTTTACTGATGTGGCCTTTATTTTCATGGGATGTATCTGACACCTTTGGCTGACAATATCTTACCAAGACATGTACGGCGCCTGCGAGTTTCTGCCCTCTGAGTCCTAGTGTGATGCTGTTCTCCAGGTAGCAGGCGTGATGTCTCTTGGGAGAGAGAGATGGTCACGGCCTCTAGCGTAGAGCCCTGGAGCAAGGGGATGACGTGGTACCAGTGCTCAGTCAGGAAAATCAAACCACTTCTGACATTTTCTACTTATTAGGATGGAGAAAAGCGGCATTTTTGAGCTCAGTACCTGCATGAAAAGTACTTGAGGCTGAGTAGTACTCCTTTTGGTTTATTTCAGCAGACAGAGTGACCACATCTGGAACAGTGGTGGCAATGAGGGCAGCCACCTTATCAACCTTGTGAAGACCCACTGTCGTCCTGTCTCCAAAAGCCCTTTATCCCCCGCGTCACCCTGAGCTCTGGCGCCTACAGCCACTGCGGTTGCCGTCCCTTCACCAATGAGCATCTTACAAGCAGCAAAAACCGGCTCTGGCTGAGTTATGCGTGGTACAGCCGCCACGTCGTTCAAGTCTTTGGTAAAGGAACTTCTCTCTGCAGCTCCCCAGGGACAGGACGTCATCTTTGACTTCCTGTTTGCTGGGAACTGTGTGCTTCGGGGACTTGCATTCAGTTCGCCACCGTGGTAGCTTTTACTCCGCCCCGCAGGGCGAGCCAAGCCAGGACTCTACTGACTGCGGAGATGACATGACGCGTGTAGTAACTAAGGGAAGCATTCAGGATGCCACTGAATCTCCTGGGAGATGACTTTGGTCACAGCTCTATTCCTTACGTCACTCCCCACGTCGCGCCCTCTTCGATTAGAGGGCGATGGTGCTGTTCCAGGTATGGACAAAACACTGGCCCTCACCTTACCCACGTATTTCTCAACGCTTTGGCGAAGGGAGTGTTTCCTTGGGGCCCTCTTTGGAAACAGGGGACGGTCTGAGGGACCGTGTTCCACTAATTCATTCGTGACCAGTCTGCACCCAACATTCCTCCCTCTCCAACCCCTAAGTCTTTGGATTCCTTCAACTACATTTTTTTCAGCTAACGTCTGGCAGCCCAATCTCATTCAGCGGGGGACTGTCACTGAGTACAGATTCCAGTCAACTAAACAAATAAACAACTGAAACTGCTCCCAGCTGCCTGAGCTAGCGCGAGGAATCCAGACTCCCTGGAAAACGCACCTGGATCAATTCAATTCAGTCTGATCTACAAGTGTATACTCCCCCTCCGTGTGGCTCTTCAGAACTCAGCCCCACGTGTATTTGCCAGATTTATGCCAAAATAATTTATTTGGCGTACAAGTCTTTTTGGTTCAGATTTGGTATCACACTTGACCTTCCAGAACATTCTGGGACCTGGCTCTAGCTCCAGAGCTAATGAGATGTCTAAAAGGGTTGTGGGCATGGGTTGTGGAGACAATTTTTGCTCAGATGAAGTGGTTGGGAAGGTTCTTGCACAAGCCGGTAATGGCCTTGTCGGAGGGAGGAGGATGGACTTCCTCGGCCCACCCGGAAGACTCAGGAGGAGCCGGGGGTCCTAGCACTCAGAGTGCACTGCATCCCCCCAGGTCTCCATTCCAACTCACAGGATTTTACTCGTTCCCAATCAATGCCCTGCATTTTGCGTAAAAGATCTAGTAAGGCTGTGAATTCATTGGTCTACAGGATCACCTCTGAGTTTAGCTTTTGTCTTCCTTAGGCTGCAAGAATAAGAGTTTAGGCCGGCACGGTGGCTCACTCCTGTAATCCTAGCACTCTGGGAGGCTGAGGTGGGAAGACGGCTTGAGCCCAGGAGTTTGAGGTTGCAGTGAGCTATGATGCTGCTGCTGCACTCTAGCTAGGGCAACGGAGTAAGATTCTGTCAAAAAAAAAAAAAAAAAAAAAAGGAAAGAGAAAGGAAAAGAAAAGAAAAGAAAGAAGAAAAGAAATAACAGTTCCAAGTTTAAGGAATTGACATATTTGAACTTTCTTTAAGTCGTCCACCTCCGTAAAGACACCTACCCCACCCTTAGGTTGTGAATTGCTCATGGCCTTCATATTGGTGGCAGGGGCCCTGTGTCCCCAGAAGCCTGCTGTAATGAGCCAGCACTTTATTTGGAAGATGACCGGCCAAGATGAACCGTTTTGCCACGTGCCACCCGACAGAGTCACATCCTTACCTGCATTTTGTTTTCTGCTGTCTGCCCCAACCAGGCCCGATAACCAATCCCACATTTCCCTCATTACTGTAAGGTCTGTTTCCTATAACCACCTCTGGTTCTAATTTCTCCATCTGTGAGCATTCTTAGCTATAAGCAGCAGGAACTTACTGTGGTTGACTTAAGCAGAAAAGAAATTCAATAAAAATGATAGCACTAATCTCAGAGAATTTCTCGGAAGGTGAGAGAACATGGAATAACTCCCCTAAATTACATCCCAAAATTTATTCAATGAAGGCCCCACGGCTGCTGCTTCCCACACTGGACACCGTTGGCCCCAGTCATGAGACACAAGAACCAGCACTGTTGAATCTCTTCTCCTGGGCCCTGGACTTGCTAAAACTGTCGCTGTACCAGGGAGAATTTAGTGCGGCCCCACCTCCTTGTTCCACACTCTTCTGACTCCTAGCTCAGGGCCTGCTGCCCGAGCCAGCAGGAGGCCAGGAAGGGAACCTGGCATTTTTAGCTCTTATAGTGGGAACTGGGCTCTGCTTCTCAAAAAGCTTGTATGGTGGGGGAGTCCCTAAAAGTAGGAAGGGGGCAATCCAAAAGCTTGATTAATGTCCACTACACCAAGGTCACACCACACATCAGCAATCTAAGAAGTTCCCATTGAGTACCTATCGTGTGCCTTGGGGATAGACAGATGGATAAAATAAAGTCCCTAAAATTACAGAATCTCATGTGAGAAACTCACCTAAATAATTATGAAATAATGCAATATATGCTGTAGTAGCAGTATTTTATAAAGGCGAGAAGGACACAGAGAAGGAGACCATTAATTTTGACTGGGATAACGATGGTAGACAATGGAAAAAATGATCCCTGTGTTGAACATCGAAGGCTAAGTAAGGGCTGGTTAAAGAACAGCGAGGGTGGGGGCAGGGGGATAGAATTCCAGAGTGTGAACATTTATTGAACTCTATGACATATTCAGGGAACTTCAAATAGTCCAAAGTTAGTAGGAGAGATCTAGCTGAAAATGGGGTGTCGGAAATGGATTTTGAGGTCTTGAAAGCTAGGCTAGATAGTTATCCTCTAAGGGGAAGCAGTAAAGACATTTAAGCAAGAAAGAAAAAATATGAAACTTCTGTTTTAGAAGGAGAACTTTGGAAGATGGTTTTGCAGGGCAGAAGTCTGTAACCAGGAGATGTGAAGTAAGTTATTGCCAATGGCGAGAGGTTACAAGGGTCAGAAGAAAGACGAAGGTCACGAGAATAGACGGGATTGACCTGAGCGTGTTTTGGAGGCACGATTGAGTAATGCTGGTGAGAACACGGATATGAGGAATAATGGAAAGGGAAAGACTGAGGATAACCCTCGTGTTTCTGGTTTGAGTCGCTGAGCTGGAAAGCCTTTGAGACAGAAATATAGGAGGAAGAACGGGTGCGAGGAGAAGAGAGCACGCTGTTTGCTTTTGGATGTTCTGAGTTTAGGGCATTTGAAAGACATGTGGGTTGGAAGGGTGGGTCTACAGACTAGGAATATGGGTTTGGGACTCGTAGGCTCGTGGGTGGCAGCGGCTGGCCCAAGAGCCAACGAGGTCGGCCAGGGAAAGGAGGCAGGACCGCTGAGAGGAGCACTGATAGCAGAACTCAAGAACAGAAACTCTGTTTTTAAATGGGATAGGACTAGAGGATTGGGTGGAGAGGAAAGAGGAAAAGTAGGAGAGAACAGTTGTTAGAAATAAAAGAAAGTATCGGGAAGGAGGAGGAGCTGAGAGTGACGTGCACCGAACGGTCAAGCCCAGTGAGGACGGAAGGAATCCACTGTGCTCGCTCAGCGTTCAGTGGAAACCCAGTGGCAGAAGCCAGACTCCAGCGAGTCTGGGGAGAAAGGGGAGCGTGGAGGAAGGGGAGGGGAGAGCACTGTTTCACAAACAACAGCCGAGCAGGACTCAGACACGACCAGACCCCAACTCCAGACCTGCGCTCTGGTCTGGGGTTCCCCAAACGCATTGCTGGGGCACTGTCCCTCCTGGCCAGCATTTGCACATGAAAAAATGGGTCCTGCCTGGAATCAGATTTGCACTCTAAGTTAAAGAATGTTGAACGAGCTTGTTTTCTGCTCGCTGCCTCAGGGAATTTAAAACCCTTTAATGTGCATTGAAAATTTCCAAAAGCCGGACATGACATGAATGTTCTAGAATCTATTGGCTCCTTGATTGTGAACCCATTTCTTAAGATGGGTATTTCAAAGGACACACATGGATGGAGAATTTAGCCCTATTTCACCCACCGTACCCAGTCACTTCCATAAAAGGGTTAAATAAGAATGCAGTGTAGACTGGGGTTCTCAGAAGGATGGGGCTTGAATCTGACTTCTGAGCGCCTCTGAGACTTTTAGCATCCTCTGACTGGCTGTATTTTGACCATTCAGAAATGTCTCCCCCTTTTTTTTCATACCTTAATATTTCTAAAATTAAGGTAGGCCTTAGAATTGATAAATATATTTAATACAGTGCTTTTTTCTTAAAGCCCCATAGCTGTTATTACACCGATATTGTAGAATAACACCGTACAAATTGCTGCAGGCAATTTTAGTACCTACAGGTGATAAAATTAGTGAGAGAAAGTTTCAAGAGAAACAGAGGATTTACATAACCTCAAAGTATCTCATTTGGTCTCCCCATTTTTTTTATTACAAGAGGAAAGGTAACAATGTTACTATGGAGAAACCTGGCCGACTCCACCTAACCAAGGGATCCAGGTTAACATCACCAGGCATAAGACGCTGGCATCTTGTACCTCAAAATAGGGTGCAATGAGAAGGTCACACCCCCTCTGTCTCTCCCTGAGATTATGAGAACGCATAATCTCAGTCTAATCATGAGAAAACATCAAGTAAAGCCAAACTGAGGACATTCTACAAAATACCTGAGCAGTACTCTTCAAAAGTGTTGAGGTCGTGAAAGACAAGGGAAGGCTGAGGAACTGTCACAGACTGGAGGAGACTGAGGAGACGTGGCACCTAAATGCAAGGTGGGACCCTGGATTGGATCCTGGAACAGAAAAGGGGCATAATGCAAAAAAAAAAAAAAAAAAAAAAGTGGTGAAATTCAAATAAAAGTCTGCATGCAATTTAATTACTAGAATTATAGTAATGTTAATTTCCTAGTTTTATATTAATAATTGTACTGTGGTTCTGGAAGGGCTAACGTAGGGGAAGCTGTATGAGGAGTATACAGGAACGCTCTGTGTTATTTTGGCAACTCATCTGTACATAGAAAATTATTTCAAAATAAAAAGTTAAAGACAAAAATCAAATAAAAAATATCGTGGCCTCTCACCAACGGCACATTTGAACGGAGTTAAAATGCCGTATCCTCTCCTTTCCAGCTGCTGCTTCCATGAGCTGTCACATGGGGGATACTGGAATGTCCCTGGTGTGTCCCTGGATGCAGAGGGAGGGGAGGAAGCTGGTGGGGGGAGGAGGGAGAGAGAGAAGCGGGTACCAGCGGGCAGGGAAGGTATTTGTAAGTAGGCCTTTGGGATGCCTACAATTCTGCCCCCAAATGACTTTTTGCTTATGGAACTAGCTTTGGAGATTATGATTTATCAATCTGGGATTAGAGTGAAGAACATCCCCTGGCAAAGAAGCCAGTCTTGGGCACGTGAGCTAATCTCTTATTTAGAAATGGTTTTCCTCCTAATCGTGGTACTGTCCAGTAGAAATTTCCTCGAAGATGGAAATGTTTTGTATCTGTGCCGTCCTATACAGCTGCCACCAGCATAAGTTGCCGCAGAGCACTTGAAACGCACTAGTGTGATGGCGGAACAAGGCTAAATGTAAACGGCCACATGTGACTAGAGGCCACCTGTGAACAGGGCAGCTCGAGGAACCAGCTTCCTCCCTTGTTTCCTGTTGACCATGCTACGGTTGGTTTTGGAGATGAGTGTGTATGTCATCAGCCACCTAAACCCCAAAGACATGTCGAGATAAGAAATAGCCAAATGAAGAGTTTTACAATTATACCCAGAATCATGGAATTTTACAGCCGAAAGAGACGTTAGAGCTTATCTATTTCAGTCCACTCATTTCACCAATGAGAAAGTTGGAGACCACGGGGAATATGTGATTTCTCCAGGGTCGACCATGAGGCTGGGGCAGAGGCATTCCAGGGCTACGCACGACGGCGCGCGGCCTCACACACCCGGGACGAGGGTCACATTCGCAGCCCCACCCACACTAAACCTGCACCCCACTTCCCTCCTCCCTATGCCCACTGTTCAGTCGCATCAGAATATCCCAAATGCGATGTTTCTAGAACAATTCTTTTTTAACGAAAAGTGGCAAAACTGCTGTCTTTCAGCCGCACGCTCTGTCTCCTGGCCCCAAGGGAGGAGAAGAACTGAAATAATAAATTCCCTAGAGGATACGGACTCAAGGAGGCCAGAGAGCTTTCTCATAAATTGCCTCTCCATTACGACTTGGTGTATTCACAATGGAGAACGCTAAATAAGATGAGGGAGCGGCTAATTCACTTTATAAACATCGCTTTAAATCTCTTCGTGTACCTGAGCCATGAAATTAATTACGACTGTGATGAAACGGGGGGAAAAAAAACCAAGTGTTTAAAACTGTAATGAATATTACCAGAGCCTACCTACTTTCTTAACTGGTTTACTTGCCACAAGATGAGTAGATGATTTCATGAATCTAAATCTCCATATGCAAAGCCAGATGATGGCAAGCCACAATTAATCGGGTATTTTGCAGAAAATATATTCGGCAGAACATATATGTGATATTGTTATCAAAGGATGTCTGTTTATTCTTCTAAAACAGGAGTAAGTCCCCTAGTGGGGCCAACATTGGGAAAATCCACTCCCAAGTAGAAATTTGAAATTGCAAGTTTGTGGGTGATGGGGTCTGCTGTGGAAGTATTCCGGATGTTTTCCTTCCGAAGGTGGGGTTGCTGAAAAGGCCCATTCCTTGCAACCTCTCTCCAGGAATGCTAAGACCAAAGCTTCCACCTGACTAGCAAGGGAGGATGTTCCAAGAAGTCTCACATTTCATGCTACTTCATTTGAATAAGAGCCCACTTTGATAAAGATTAAAATTCACTTATTGACACTGAATACTGCTTTCTTCTTTTGCTCAAGGTCTTTCCTAAGTGGGACCCTAAAGCCGTGCTAACGGACAAATCTGGTACATGAATTAATTTCTGCTGACTGTAAACACATACACAATCAAAATGACATCCTAAGCATTCCATACAGCCTCGGAAAGCCCAGGGGAGAGTGGTGCTAATCAATAATCCATACACACACGTTATCGCAATCGCTGCATAAATAATTAGGATGAGAGAGACAATCACAGCAGCCACCAGTACTTACTGAACACTTTCCACATGCCAGGCACTCTTCATCCACTATCTCTTATGATCCTCACAACCAATCTCTGAGAGAGGTGGAATTATTATCACCTTCATTGGCAGCATGGGGAAATTGAGGCAAAGAGAAGTGAAGCAACTTGCTTCAGGGCATACAACTACCAAGTGGCAGAGTCAGGATTTGATCTACGTTTATCTGACTCAGACCCTGAACTCTTAAGCATTATATTCATCTGCTGTCTTTTGGAGTGAGAAGGAGTAGAGACCCAGAATGCAGAATAGATAATAGGATCCCACACCTTCTGGCAGATTATTTCTGGCCTGTCAAGAATGTCACTTGGGTCAACTCATTGCCCCAGCCCCTTACTTCTCCCAGGCGGCAGGTGTGGCTCCAGTCACCTGGAATCTTTGCCTTTGATGACTTCCACTCCTTTTACTCCCCAGTGGGTACTCTGTGGTCTCAGTTTTTGTAGGTCTTCCTGCGTCCTCTCGAATCATACCCAGTCTTCATGCAGACTGGGTTCAGTGCAAAGTGGGTGCTAACTGAATCACGTTTCTTCCTCTAAGGTGAATCTGTAGCCCCCTGAAGACATGATACCTTTACTCAGGTGTGCCCTGATGGTGGGAGTGTTAGCTACACTGTTTCTCCCGGGCAGGGCTCTCATATCAATGCTCCCTTAATAAGGTTGCAGGTGTCAGGAAGGAAATGGCACGTGTGCTGGCTTTGTCATTGACCATTACGATTTTCTTGGGAAAGCCAAGCCTTTGCATTGCTAAACTCTTACACTTTGAAGTATCGCGGGACTGTCTTAGAATTACAAAATGTACTTTCTGAAAATGCTTCCTTTAGCTTTTCTAACTACAGGGGGAAAGATAATGCAAATGTCAGGGTGCTTTCCAGATAGATCTACCTGGCAGTTGATCTTTGGGTGCTACTCAAGGAGCTGCACCCCTGGAAGGCTGAGCTGAGAGTCAGAAGTCGGTCATTCTCTCACCGGGTTTTAGTTTCCAAGTGCCTTCCACGGTGCGAGTGAGTGACTTTAGCACTTAAAGAGATAGATCCTCTCCAAGCCCTCACAATGGAAACCAACAACCTCAGTTGGTGCTTCGCGGAGGAAGCAGGGATCTGCCTGGCAGCGAGAAGAATCTGGATGTATTGGACTTTGGAGAAACCCCCTTTCCAATGCGACAGCCTCCTAAGGGCTTTTCAAGGGTAACTTTGAATATTTGTGACTTTGCCCTGACAGTCTGAGATGTGACTCCACTCAAGGATAATGAGGTGTATCATGTCCTCATAATAATAACTATCACTTGATAAGCGGCAATTGTATTCCAAGCTTCTTTCTTTCCGCAAGCATGGTTTTAGGTTTTTGTATATACGTACACACCAGAAATAATGGTGGCTAATTCCTTCCAAGCTGTCTACCTGGTTATGCTGTTGTCCTTATTAGGAAGTGCCCGACAATGCCCACTCTGCCAGTGCCCATGCTGGCGCCTCCTGTGTCCCAGCAGTCTGGAGGTGGCCTCGCTTTTGTGACTCGGGCCTTCTCTCTCTGCCTCCCAGCTCTGCTTTTCTCTGGGTGGACCTCTCTTGTGGGCCCACTTCCTCCATACGGCAGCTCCTGGCAATTTTAGCTTCCCAATTCCAGTGAAAGGCGCCTTCGGCTGCTCTGCTCAGAGTGTGACAATCAGAGCTTCACAGCCTAAGAAGATCACATTTTTCCAGAAGCACCAGCCCCCATTATTCCCGTCTATGCTTATGTAAACCTACACCTCTTGCTGAAAGGAAGACCTTTGTAGAGCAGAGGCAATGTGATTTTTTAAATTCTAGGTGATACCACAGGTGGGTGTATGGCTGAATGGAAACTCTAGAAACCAGCAATCTCAGTGACTAAAGGAAAATGGGTTTGATAAGAAAAGGTGAGAAGGGTTAAGAAAGGCTAAAAGGTGACCACGAGATGTTTTTAGGAAAACAAAAGTTCAAAAAGACATTGCTCAACTATTCCACACCGACAGGGATGCAGATGCATTTCAATGGTAGCAAGAAACAACCTTGTTAAACCACAGATGGGAGTCCTGAGAAGCTTCTAAGAGCTTGTTCTTGTAGGGCCACAGTGTAGATGCCCGACTATTCAACGTAGTCAGGGGGACCAAAACGTAGGAGCTTTGTAATTTGAGCTCTGAAATGTAATAGAAATAGGACACCCAACATGCCTTTAATTTCATTTTAATAAAGGAGGCTTCATTTAATAAAGAGCCACCATTCTGTTTTCCTCCCCACTGTGACTATTAGTGGGCAGAACGAGGGTGAAGTTAGCACAAAATTTAAGAAGGCCTTCAGCTGGGTGCAATGGCTCACACCTGCAATCCTAGCACTTTGGGAGGCTGAGGCGGGAAGATCATTTGAGGCCAGGAGTTCAAGACCAGCATGAGCAACAGTGAGACCCCCGTCTCTACAAAAAAGATAGGAAAAGTTAACCAAGCATGGTAGCATGCACCTGTAGTCCCAGCTACTCAGGAGGCTGAGGCAGGAGGATCTCTTCAGCCCAGGAGTCTGAGGTTGCAGTGAGCTATGGTGACACCACTGTACTCTAGCCCGGGGGACAGAGTGAGACTCTGTCTCAAAAAAAAAAAAAAAAAAAAAAAATCCCTGTGGACTATCAAACACCTCTCCTGGCTGGATTCGTCCCCAGGGCCGCCACGTGGCCCCCTCTGCTCTGATTTCCATGTTGGCAATCTGTCTCTCATAGTCCAAGCACTCTCCAGACATCTCATATTTATCTGTCTTATTAATAATTGGCTGCAACCTTTCCAATTTTCTCCTCTAATAGGCTTGTGGAGTTTTGTTACTCATCACATTATGAGCTCGATTATTCCAGATTTTTGTATTACCCCTCTAATGCTTTCAGGTAAATTGAAGGCTCACCTGAGAAACTCGATGCGGATGAGGAAGGCTTTGAGGCACGCACCAGCCCAGACAGGACCAGGATGTTCTCTGAAAACCTGGGCTAATTATTTCTAGGCCGCTTGACATAGCCGCATCGTAAGTGGCTTTCCTTCTAGGAATGAAAAAAAAGTCCTGCAAACCGTCTCCCCCAGAAACAGTGGGAGCAGTTATTACTCATCCTCTCACTGTGTCAGTGGCACCATACCCATTCATTTGTGTATTCATTCTTCTGCGTCCTAAAAGGCCTCACTTTCCAACCTGAGCACACCTCGTAATGATGAGCGTGACATTTCCTTTAATTTTCTTGGAAAGTATTCCAGGCTCTTTGTCCTACTAGAAAAAGTTATACCCATTCAGGAAAATTCTTCCTCAAACTTTTATTCCTGGAGGAAAAATCCTTAGAAACCTTGACTCATGGGTGTCTGTTTTTAAGACTGTATTGAAAAATAACTGCTTTTTGATTAATAGTTATGAATCATATTGAAAAAATTAGATGTTCGTGTTGGAACCTGGGTATGGGGTGTTGTGAAGAAACACTTTCCTTTTCGTGGGCTGACATGTCCTGAGGCTTCATTTTGGTTTGTTTGTGTGAGTTAGAGAGAGCCCGCAGAGGTCGTGGGGGCCTCTGGCTGGTCAGGCTGGTCTGGGGGCCGGGGGGCCCCTCCGCAGGGAGTCCATAGTCCGCTCCTGGGCATGGCGGGGTGAGAAATGATGTTAGGGCACCTGGAGGTGTTTGGCTGCCTCTTGCTTAGCCAGAACCACGAGAAATTGACATGTGAAACATAAGTCCAGTTTATTTGTATTTACCGCAAAATATACCCGTCAAGTGGTCGAGAGCAAGCGTAATGCCGGTGGCTGCTGCCACCGTCCGTAAGAACCTTCGGCGTCCGTGTCCACCGCAGGAGGCACATCCCAGAGTGTGAATAATTTCATCCCTTGGTCAGGTCATCCTCTTCTCCCCTTTCCCCCAACAATACTGCGGAGAGAGTGACAATTTCTGGATCTAACTCGCTTTCTGAAAGTCCCAAGCTGATCATTTCAGTTCTGGAAGAGTCTTTCCTGAGATGGGTTCTCCGTGCACACCCACTGTGATCGGCCCGGGGCCCATGCGGCAACGTGATAGTGATATTGACTATGAGAAGGCTCATCGCCCTGCTCTGAAATTTCTCTCAGCGGTGCCTTTCACGGGCTACCCCTCAGAGCTTACGGTTTCTGCAGACAGAGGGTTGGATCTAGCACGCTCAACATTTCACCACATCACGGGGGCCTTTCCTGAGTTCTGAATGGGCCCTGCTGGAGCCTCCAGGAACAGTTAATTTTGACAACAATCACATAAAAGAGAAAAAATGCTCGATGTATCTAAGAAACCTAGGCAAACTGAAAGACCCCTCTGCCTGGCTCTGCCGAACTTCAGCCTCATCTAAGTACACCAGCAAATAAGCATTGCACAGGGGTCTCAAGATCCAAAAGCTCCACTTCGCAGGACGCTCGTGGGTGCTCATGTGCACACACCTGAACACACTGTGAGTGAACCAGTGGAAACAGAATTTCGTACCAAAAATCACTGAAAATACGTATAATTTCTCTGGCCTATGTTCTCACAATCAAGTTTGTATGTTACCAAGTTCTCCTAAAAATCTGTTTGGTCTGAATATTTAAATTTAAAAACCCATCCGATGGAAAGGTAGATGACGTCTCACTGACGCTTTAAGTAGCCTGCCAAAAATGCATATGGGTGCCAGTGTGGGTAGGCTTTGCTTGTTCAAACTCTCACAACAGGCAGAGATGACTGATAACTAGACCAACTCCATGTTGTTCCCCGCAGCCACGCCGTCACATCCCCTCCCCTGGCAAGTAGAAGTTGGCTTTCTTTCAGCAGCACAAAGACTCAAAGTAAGAAAAAAGTCACATGGGTTAGTCAGAATGCTCTCCTGGGTGGAAAACCACCACCATCGGAGGGGCCAGGAAATGACAATTTTCAGCCTTCTGCGGTACATGAGGTATAAACCATACACGGGATCATGTAAAACCAGGGAAACTCATATATTTCAGGAAAATCCTCCCTCCCCCCAGGGTTGTTGATTTTTGGTCTATGTAAATCAAATTCCTGTATTTTCCTAGGGAGCAGCTAGGTTCCTCGCCGGAAGGAAATGGAAAACTGCAATTCTCTGGAGGGAAGCTTCTTCTGCAGCGTAGAGGCCTTACTGGAACCCTGCTGGATTTCCTCCATAGGACACACAGCTTATTGAAGCTGTGACAGCAACGTAGACATAAGACCCGCCACATTCTCCTTGTTACAAAAAAGCTCTCTGCTTCCTGTTTGGAGAAACCAGGAACTCTTGATTTTGAAGGGACTCCAGCAGTTGAAGCATGAAAACAGCCCCTCCTCTTTTATTCAAATTGCACCTTTCCCTCTGGTGAGGGCTGCTTCTAAGTTATTCAAAGACTTAGAAAGTCTTGCAGGAAGGTCCCTGGTTTGTGGTTGCATTTGGCTGCTACTCTTGTGGAATAAAACCATGTTCTGCTTGTCTCCTTAGGTGAGAGCAGAAATGACTGGTTGGAATGCCCACCTGCCCATACCCTCTGATTTTTCAAAAAATCAGAAATAATAGGAAACGTTATCTGAAGCCACAAAATACTTCAGTGTTAACCAGTGTGGCTGGAATAAATGTGCAAACCGATGTGTTAAACTCTGACGTATGTGGAGATATTACCCTTATGCAAATTTAAGTTGTTTACAAGTTAAATAAGTTCGTTTTCTGTGGACTCCAATTTGATTTGAACATTTCTTCATGATCACGTGTGTTTGTCATTTTGTTTTTGGTTTCCATCACTGGTAGCAATCTGAGTTAGGCATGGCCCATTCCAGGTCCAGTTGTATACTTTTGACAAGTTATTTAACATTTTCGTGCCTATTTCCTCATTTGTAAAGTAGGAGTAATGACAATACCTAGCTCTGAGGATGCTTCTCTATTTATTAATTTAACAAACATTGTTGCATCTTCCAGAAGTGTTACTCATTGAAGATACAGTGGAGAGCAATCTGAATGCTCTGATCTCCTGGCTCTGCCTCTTACGGTTCAAGGAGGGAAATGATCAAGTAAGCAAACAAAAACCAAGTAATTTTACATGGTGTTGAGCTATGAAGGAAGAGAACAGGTTTGAAGGAAGGTCTCCCTGAGGTGGAGACGTTTAAATTGAAGAAAAAAAAATAGCAAGGCAAGGGCTAGATATTGCGGGCAGAGGAGGAAGCATGTGCAAAGGCCCTGAGGTTTGAATGTCTTTAAAGGTGGAAGAAGCCCAAGCAGGTGACACATGGTTGGAGGGATGTGGTTGGAGGAATGTGACGAGGGCCAAGGGAGTAAATAGGCAATAGGCAGGGAGGTGTAGGTGATGCTGTCTTGCAGGCCAAGGGAAGCAGCTGGAGTTTTCCTGAATATAGTGGGAAGCCCTCAGAAGCCTTTAACCCTGGTCAGGACTTGACCTCATTTACATCTTTTTTTTTTTTTTTTTTTTTGAGACAGAGTCTCACTCTTTTGCCAGGGCGAGCTAGAGTGAGTACCATGGCGTCAGCCTAGCTCACAGCAACCTCAAACTCCTGGGCTCAAGCGATCCTTCTGCCTCAGCCTCCCGAGTAGCTGGGACTACAGGCATGCGCCACCATGCCTGGCTAATTTTTTCTATATGTTTTTAGTTGTCCGATTAATTTCTTTCTAATTTTAGTAGAGACGGGGTCTTGCTCTTGCTCAGGCTGGTTTCAAACTCCTGAGCTCGATCTGCCCGCCTCAGCCTCCCAGAGTGCTAGGATTACAGGCGTGAGCCACCGCCTGGCCCTCATTTACATCTTAAAAAGAGCTCTCTGGCTACTGTATGGAGAGGGCACTAGAGAAGGAGTGGAAGCCACGGCTTTTATTGTAAGGATTAAATGAGATTATGAATGTTTAGCATTTGGTGTCATACCAGACACATGATAATTTCTCAGTTCATATTAATCATTTTTATTACTAATTATTATGAATATTATTAATGATAATACTTCAGTTTGGCATCATAATCTGATGGTACAAATTCAACATGTACACCAGAAATTAAATGTCCTCTTGGATTTCAGTCACTACAATGTCAGAAAAAAAATTAGGTCAGATGGGAAGTGAGTTTATTGGCCTAGGTGGGATTCAAGCATAAAGTTGATTTTAATTCCTAAATTCTTTATTATTTTCCACATAGTTAGTTGCATATATTAAGTGCAAACTTTTTGCTGAGCTAGTTTGTGACACATTTTTCACTAATTAAATTAGTATATCAATCTATAAAAGAAGGTACTTCTTGCAAACACTTTATTTTCCAGAAATCACAATACAGTACAGTACTAACTTTTGTGAGATTTACTTCTGGCCCAGATGAGGATGGGTGTCTGGAGAGCTCGCATTCACACCAATCCAAGCTTTGAGAAAGGGTCTTGATTGGCTATAGAAAACCAAAGGACGTGTACTGAGTTCCTCTTGCTCACTGGTGGGTTTTCAGCACTTCATGGAATCTTTTCCACCTCTAGGCAGTGGGGCAGAACCATATTCCTGTCTCAGCAGAGCAAATGTAGGAGCAAAATGCTGAGGAACTTTGCCTACTCTTCCGGCCAGCCTCAGCTTTCTCATCTGTCAAATGGCCGCGATAATCATGCCCTTCTTTTAAGGCTGCTGTGATTGAGGGAGAAAATTCACGAAAATGTTTTCATGGTGTCTGACACGTAAAAAGATCTGGACAGTTGTTAATTATCAAGGTTATTATCGTTATTTGAAGACCAAAGTACCTGCTCTCTTTTATTCGACCCATTTAATTCCAGATAAAAAGGCTGGTTCTGGTATTCTAGGTAGAACTGCTTTGGATAGCAGAAAAATTTAGTCTGATGACCTTTGACTTCTTATCTATGACCGTACTTTGACTCTTGAGCCAGGATGAGACCCAAAAAAGAGCCTTGGGCCACTGGCTCCAGCTGTCAGGTCTCCCAAGGGTCCTCTCTAAAGTCACAGACTCACAGCTCTGAAAGGTGGCCTTCCCAAAGCTGCTTGAAATTACACTTGTAACCTGGGAGTTTGATAAGCCAATGGCTCTGGAGTTTAAATTCCCTCTGTCCTCCGCTTTTGTAACGCCCAGTAATTATCTTTGTAATGCTCTAATGCTAAGTAATGACGCTGCTAATGCATACTGCATTGCGCGCACAGGTGCCAGCTGTTACCTCGCCGGGCAGCTGACCACGCTGTGCACACTTGGGCGCATTCGCTGGGCCCAGCCTCTGCCCACACCAACTAAACAAAGAAAGCGCCAGCCTTCCTACCGCTCCACCCCGCCCCTCTCTCGGCCTTAAGCAGGCCCTCCTCCCTCCCCCTCGGCCCTCCCTCGCTTTTTCCCCTAACAGCCCTCCCCTCCCACCGGTGGTTTTTTCCTGCAACAGAAATCCAGGAAACCACCCCCCCCCCAACACACACACACACACACACACACCCCACACATTTCCTTTACCCACAGTTTTCTCCAGCGCCTGACTCACACAATTCAGCTTGATTTGGAGTCCCTTTTCTCTGCCCCAGGAGAGACCCCAACTCTCCCATTCATTTCTGGGAGTACAGGCTTGCCAGATAAGGGTACTTATTTTTGAGTCTGATAATTGACTTTTCATCATTAAAAAAAGGCGTATTGAAGACAAATTACCAAAGAACAAATATGAAGCTGTTGACTTCTCTCTCCTTCTCTCTCTCTTTCTCTCCCTCCCTATTCACACACACACACACACACACACACACACACACACACACACACAAAGACCCTTTACATATTTGTCAATAGAGCAGCCTTCAGCACACAACATCTGCAGGATGAGTCGTTTTTCGGTAACTTTAATCTCATAATTCATTGTTTCTGTGGTGCTGGTTACAGTAGCTGAAAGGGCGGAAGAGCAGGCCAATTTGGCACACAAACAAATTTAATTGTGAACCGAGGGGCTTGCCACCTTATGATGAGTGGTTGACTTGTTGCCAAAAAGACAAAAACAAAAACAAGAGGTGGGGCCGATGCGGGCAGGCGGACGAGAGTTGCAGTTGCTAACCGAGTGGAGGCTCCTTTCATCTTGACAGCACGAGTGCTACCAGGGGTCACGGCACATCTGCTCGGGAGGAGAGACAAAGGGCAGGGTGGGGCCACGGGAGCCTGCGCGGGACTCCTCCAGGGCCGGCGGCTTTGTGCGCCCCGCCAGTGCCCGCCCGCGGCCCCGCCGCAGCATTTAACCTTGACTTCTCCCTCCTCGCTTCTGGCACCGGAGGAAAGCCCGTCCAGATGGGCGTCTCGAGTGTGACGACGTCCCCTCCGCCCCCGCGCTCCCGCGCAGCTGTCGCACGCCGCCCCGGGGCCCCGCCACGCCGCCCACGTAGGCCGCAGGCTCTGCGCGCCCCTGGGTGGCGGCCGCAGCCCGCCCGCCCCCGGCGCCCCTCGCGCGCCCGGCCCCTTCAGACCTGAGCGCCCAGGCCGGCTCCGGGTTGTCCCCGCGGGGAGCCCGGGGAACAATGGCGAGCCTGTGCTCTGCGGGCTGGGGGGCGTCGTCCCCGCAGCTGGCGCGTCCCTCCGGGCTGAGCGCCGAGCAGTCCCCGCGGCCCTAAGCTGGGCCGCCCCTCATGGCGCTGGGGCCGGGCCGGGCGGGGACCTTTGAGGCCCGGGAGACCTGCGCTCACGGACAAGTGTCGCCCGCGCCAGGCAGGCCCATGGAGACCGACCATGCAGTGACAGGCCGGAGGCGGCTCGAGGGATCCATAATTTATGATGTTGTTCTTACCAGATCGGCTTGGGATTTCACAAGCCTTGCCTGTTTCCTTCCCATTTGTTGCTTCCGTCCGTCCTTTTGGAGAAAACTCCTCTTCTCCCCAAGACAGAAGCAGTTACCGCATTGAATTAATGGGATAAGAAAAAAAAAGCGGGATTCCCCTTGAATTGGTGAGGGCAGTGAGGGGAAACCCAGGTGAGGGGGCAGGGCTGAGAGAGGGCTTGCTCGGTCCATTGTGTACCCTGCGCCAGGCTAATTTTACCCAGACTAGGAAAAAATAACCCTGTTCCCAGAGAGTTGGGGTGGAGGACAGAGCTGAGAGGTGGTGACAGCAGATCTTCCCCGCCGCCACCACCAATCATCTTCCTCATTTACAAATAAGCCCCTTGGCCATAAGTGATTTTTTTTTCAAAGCACTGCAGGCCGGAAAAAGTGAAGACTTGTATCGCAGGAAAGGAGGAAGGGGTTAATTGCTCCTCTTCGAAGCTCTGAAGCTCTGAAGGTCCCTGGGAGGGGCCCCGCACTGCCGCAGGGCAGCCTGGGGGCTCCTAACTTAGGATACCTTTGGAGACCCTTTGGCAAAGGATGCTCCTATCCTGAAAATTCCTTAAATTGTTTTAGCGATGGGGTAGAACTTTATGGATTTCATTAAGTTTTACTGCAATAAATGGGTAAGTGATAGACACAACAAAGGGTCCCAAACTAAGTTTGGGGAAGTTTTCCTTCCTGCTCCCTTTCCGCGTTTTTTTTCCCCCCATGACCCCTTTTTCTCTTGTGGACCTGATTGTTGTTGCTAAATGGAACTCAAGGCAGAAAGCAACTGTTGCAAAGCTTGCTGTGGCGGTCTCTGCAGCAGAAGCCCGTACAGGTTTGAGTAGGAAGAGTTTTGAAGTGATCACGTCCATTCTGGTGGCTGCAAGGGTGGGGAGCAGGGTCCCAGCCAAGGGCTGCTCTCATTCCTCCTTTGGGTGAGGAGGAGATGACAAGGCCTGGGAAGAACTTCGAGCTCCAGAGCTGGGCGACTCCTGCAGATGGCTGGGTCATTTTGTGGTTTACAAATGACCAAGTCAGGTTGAAGCCACAGTCGCTGTGGTTACAGGCAACTGTGATTAGTCACACAGTTAGTGACCCAGTTATGGCACACCCTCTTTTAAAAAGGCCATTATTCAACATCTTGCTAGCTTGATTTCAGAAACGGTCTGTGTGCACAAAGAAAATGAAAACTGCGAGGGGCTGGGGATTGAAACCTAGGGCGTGTATTCAGGAGTTGGGTTTGCTGAAGAGCAGCAAATCTGGAGTGTGACTTTTGAGGCAAGTAGAATTTCACTGAACTGGAGATTGCTTTCCAAATTCAGGTATGACCCTTCGGAGGGGAATCTCAAAGGGTATCTGGGAGAGACAGGAGCCTTCTGACTGCCGTGTGAGCTTTGACGTGGCTCTCGTATTTGTGGCCGTCTGTAAAATGAAAGTGCAGAGTGAGGAAGGCAGGAAGGGGAAGAAGAACCCTAAGTATGGAGGCTTGTGTGGGTTTTTACTTTTTAAAAATAGCATTTCTTTTACCACAATGGTACAGGAACTCGTAAACACGAATCCCCAGCAATAGTAAACAAATTAGTCTTTTATCTGAAAAGTAGAGCAAGTGTCTCTCTGTCTCTCTCTCATTTTTTTTCTTTTTTCTTTCTTTTTTTTTTTTTACCAAGAGAAAATGCAAAACAAAAAAATCCCCCTCCTCTTAAAGGCTTCTTGCTGGTGAGTGTTTGTCCAGGAACAAATAGTCTTTTATTCGAATGGTCTCCAAAAGTTCATAAGCAAAAAAGTGTCCAACGTCTGGTTACCCACAATACAGTCTCTGGCTGCATAGTGGAGCTTTTCTGTCCTGAATTTGTGATCTGCTATCAGAGTCCTTTAATTTCTCTGAACAGAAGGCTCTTTGGGAGAAGAAAGGATGGGGGTGGGGGAGCAACATTGGAATCAGGCTCTTTTTTTTTTTCCCCCCTTTTGCTGTTTTCTTCCAGTCAGCAAGTAGTGCTTGAATTCTTCTGATCTTTCCCAGCATCTTACTGAGGTGAGGGCCACGGAAGAGTCCCTGCCGGGTGGGGCAGCTGGGCTGGCACCCCCGCTCTTGCTGCCCTTTATCTCCTTTGGAGATTTCCCTTTTACCGTGTGTTTAATACAATCTTCAGTGAGGACTGTCTGTTTAAAGCCATAGGTTTCCTTTAACTGTTAGGAGTCTACAGATATTCTCAACATTCCAAATGTGGTATCCGGTGAGATGAAAGGAAAGAGGTAACCGATTAGGGAGAAGATGGACTATTGTCTTGAGAGATGGGCAAACATAGTGATTCGTAACTATGTTTTAATCGCAGATGAACAAATCATTTTAAACATTTGGCCACTTGTTGTGGGTCGAAGCTTCCATTTGAATGAATTCAATTTGGCACACTTTCACTGAGCAGTGCGATACAAGCCTGGTGCCATGCTAGGCGCCGAAGGTGCAGAGGAGAGCAAGGTACCCCAAGGCCATGCTCTCCTGGAGCTTATATTCTGGTGGAGAGGGGGCCTAGGAATTAATTTTTAACACAACAGTTGGATAAGAAGAATAGGACAGAGAGAAGGTCTCTCTGAGGAGTAGATTTTTGAGCTCTAAAAACAAGAGGGGGGCGGCCATGGTGCAGGCAGGGCAGGGTGACACATGAAGGTCTGTGGCTGGCGTGAGCCGCTGGAGTGGCAGAGAAAGAAAAGGCCTTGCCACAGGTTGGGGAGAAGGAGCCTGGAGAGGGGGCACACAATTCCTTCACTTTCCTGTTCTGCTGCTGCTTGCCAGAGTTGGTGACTTGTGCAACTCCAGGGGCACTGTCATTACCGTGGCCTGCCTGCCACCAGCGTCTGCCATGATTTACTTCCACCCGTGAGCCAGCAAAACAGCTGAGAGGTCAGATCCTGTCCCCTTTATCTGCAAATCTCCTTTGCCTTGACTTTAAAGCCAGCCTTATTTATTGAAAGAGGGAGATGCAGCTATTGCAAAGCAAAAGAGGGTGTTCCAGGTGGGGGAGGGGGAAGTGTAGATGTGTGTCTTGTGGAGCTAGCAGACGGTGGGGACGGGATTGGGTTACATAGTCTTGAGGTGAGAGGTCCACCACCCACCCCACCAGCTAGGACCAATATTTCCCCTCAGGTGTGTTTTGTGCCCTCCAGAAGCAATCCCCTCAGATCTGGGGGTGGCTTCCTTTCTCCTCTGCCTTTGACTCTTCGAGTCCATCTACATCCCAGAGACCTGACATTCAGCCCCCAAATCTGCACCCCTCACTCATGTCCCCTGGCCCAGGAGGGACCTGGCAGATTTGCTTCTTGTCCCCCATAAGGCACCCTGGAAAAGAGCTCATCTCTCTCCTTTCCTGCTTTTGTGTTTCCTAAACTGCGATTCTTGATGGGCGAGGGTTTTCCAGTCCTTGAGCAGAATATGGGGGAGACGAAGAAATGAAGAAAACGGAGGCAGCAGGAAGAAAAGGAACTAGGGACTGGCTAGGGCTGGGAGGGTTCTTCTGCCTTCGTCCCCAGGGTTCCACGTTGAGGAATGAGAACTGTTTTTATGCTAAGATCAGCTTTTTCTGGCCACTTTTTTAATGGGGTGCTGTGGACACCCCAGCTTCTCTGAGTGGGCTGGTCTGCCCACCCCTGCTGCCCTCAGGGCCTCTTCTCCGGCCTGGGCTGCAGGGAGCTCGGACCTCCGCTCTGGGAAGTTGGTCCGGGAGCTGAGCTGTCTTCCGTCTCCACCTCCTCATTGCCAGCTCTCCTCAGCCTCTTGGCCTGTTGAAAAGCACTGAGGATAGCAACCCTGGGGACGAGTTTCCAGTCATGGGGGAGAAGGCTCTGGAGCAGCCTCCCTTGCTCACTCTGCCCAGGTGGAGGCAGCCGCTGTGCAGCCACAGGGACACGGGCCCAACTCACTCTCTGCCTGTCACCCTCTGTTGGCCTCACCTCATCAGAAGAGTAGCTAGGCTCCCTAGCTTTTTCAGCTTCCGTTCTTTTCCAGAATAAAGAGTTCTGCTTTGCTTTATCCAGCTATTTAGATTCAGAGAAAACTGATATTCCCCCTCTCCCACCTTACCATTCCATCTTTCTTTTGATCTCCCAAATTCCAGCTCTGAGTTCCGAGACAATGGGTCTGAATCCTACTGCTGTTTCCTGGTCATGTGACCTTGATAAGTTGTGTGCTTTCTGGGAGCCTCAGTTAGCTCCTTTGTAAAATGAGGGTAGTAATAGCACCCATCTCAGAGAGTTGCTGTGAGAATCGTTGATGAGGAGTTCCTCGAACAAAGCCTAGCCCGTGGAAAGGGCGCAAATACGTGCTGGCCATTATGCACTGAATCTTGCAGCCCAGCTCCTCCTTAAACTCTCTCCTCCCTTGGCCTCCATGACCTCGTATTAATGCTCTGGGTGACCTCTGATCTCTGCCTTCTCTTTGTCCTTGAAGTTCTCTTTCCGACTTCTTCTCTGCTCATCTTGACTTAACTGGGGGAGCCCCCACTGGCCCTGTAGTTGGCTCAGATGGTAGAATCTCCTTCATCCATCCTGCAGCTACCGACTCTAGACAGGTCACCTCCAAATTGTCACCTCCAGCCCTCACTTCTCTGCGGCTGGTGTCCTACAACCCGAAATTCCACTTGGACTTCTCATACCATCACAATCCCAATCTGTCTAAAAACCAAATTATCTTCCTTCTAAATCAGAAATCCTCTTCCAACGTCCAAATCTGTGGCTCCACTCTTGGAGCCATATTGGTTCCATCTTCTCCTGAATACTCTCCTTCCTAGCTACCGTCCTCATCTGCTGAGATGCTGGGTCTGAAGATCTTCATTCCCAGTGTGTCCTTCTTACAGCTGTTTCTTTTCCGAGGCCAGCGCGCTTGCTTATTTCCTGAGCCCCTTAGGAACCTGCCCCCAGGCTTCAGGTTCTCCTCTCTGATGGGCCCCCACAGGCAGCCTGCAGGAGAGGGAGAGCATTCGGATCTCTTATCTCAGCCTCACTGTTTGGGAACTCACTTTCCTCCTCTGAAAGATATGCTCCTGCACGTGCATAGCAAAGGTGTTTTGGCTTAGGTATGCCGTAGGTTTAATGTTAAGAGAAGGGACTTCTGGAAATACCTGTGAAATTGACTTGCAGGAAGGCCCAAGGGGGTCCTAGGCAAAGACTCACCCTAAGGGCAAGGAGAGTAGAGAGTACTAAGAGTATAAGCTACTGGCGTCGGTGTGATGCGGGAGGAGAAATGTCAGGTGTGCTAATAATAGTAGTAATAATAAATGTTATTATTGATGTTGTTCTCTGCCCTCATCTCCCACCTTTCCTTTCAGGGACTTGTAGCAGATCCTTGAGGAGTGTAAGCTTCAACAAAAATGAGTAGAAGAGCTGGCTCACTAAAATATCTCTGCGTTGTTATGAGCATGAGAGCAACACTTTGATGTATTAATACATTCATTCCTCCAGTATGTACTAAGCACGCACTGTGGGCTCTGCATTGGAGATGTAACTGAGCAATGTCCTGCCTGCAGGGCGTTTACAGTCAAGCCAGGGAGGCAGATAATACAAACAAGTAATTACAACGAAGAAGGTCAGCAAGTGCTCTGGGTGGCCAGGTACAGGAGGTCACAGGACCATGTATTAGGGACATTTAACCTTAAGCGTGGGGAATCAGGTTAGGCTTTGTGGAGGACATGAAATCTAAGCTGAGGCACAGGAGAAGAGTAGGAGCCAGAAAGCTCGAGCAAAAGTTTCACGCTGAGATGCACAGGGTACACAGAAGTCCTTCAGGCAGAGAGGTGCATCATTTTTTAGGAACCGAAAGAGGTTCTGCCTGGGCAGAGCGTGGGCCGGATGCTGAGACAGGACTGGAGAGGGTACAATGCACAGGGCCCTGGAGACAGTGCACGTGGGTTTTAATTTTACCCTAAAAGGAAAGTCATGGAGAGTTTTCAATGCAAACGTGTGTGTTTGGGCGCATGTGCCGGTCAGACTTGGGTATTGGCTATTGGAGAGGAGCAAGACCGAGGCAGAGAAACCGTGAGGAGGCTGTTGTTTATCCCAGATGAGAGGTGGCAGCCCGGGCAGGGCAGGGGTGGAAAAGCTGAAGGATTGGGGCAGTATTTGAGGGACTTGTGATTGGTTGGATATAGGAGGCAAAGAAGAGGAGAAGGTCGAGGGCAAATGCCCAGGTTTCCGACTTGAGCAATTGGGAGGATATTTCTGGCATTCAAGGAGTTTGGAAACACTGGGGTAGGTGTGGAGTGGAAATGGATGGGTTTGCCTTTGTGCACACTGAGTCTGAGGTCCCTGAGAGACACCCAGGTGGATATGAGTTTGGGAACACTGGTCGCCATTCGCAAAGTCAGGCAGAGACTCGGGAGTCCTACAACTTGTGTGTTTATTTCTGCTGTAGTTTGAGATCTTTTGGTTGTAAGGAAAGGAATTCACTCCGACTAGCTCTAGTAGTACATGGCATTGTTCAGACATAGAGGGCTTCATGGGAAGCACCGTTCACAGGGGAGCTGGGAAGATGGGAACAGCCGTCTGGACTATGAAGGGCAGCGCGGCCCTCGGTCCCCCATTTCTGCTTCCATGCCCCCAACCAGCCTCCTCTGCTTACCCAGGGCCCTCTACCCTCCACACCTTTGCTCTCTATAGAACTGGCTCCTTTCCAGCCCCCCGACTGACTTAAGATCTGAGTTGAAGAGCTTGCTCTAGACTTTTCCAAAATTTATACATTTCTTTATGCAAATTCTTGAGAAGATCTGATTGGTCACTGAGAAATGAATGATGTGTTGGCTCTGGATCAGGTGACCATTGTTGATCCAAGCAGCGACAGTCCTGTATGTGTGTGTGTGTGTGTGTGCTTGTGCGTGCGTGCGCTCATCAGTGTAATGGGTATGGTCAGGCCAGTTGTACTGTAGAGCTGTGGTCCCCAACCCTCGGACTGTGGACCTCTACCAGTCAGCCACTGTTAAGAACCAGTCCACGGAGCTCTGCCCCACACCCCCAACCCAACCCCAGGGAAAAATTGTCTTCCATGAAACTGGTCCCTAATGCCAAAATGGTTGGGGACCGCTGCTGTAGAGTACAGAATTGTTGGTAGGACAGAATATTGATATTAATACTTAATTTACTTGCCTAACCTATCAAATGTTGATTCTGCTGCTACTATGCCTTTCATGTAGCAGGAGGGAAGCAGCGGCCCACAAATGTGAGTGTGAATGGCCCCTTTACCAGTGAGATCTTGGGAAGTTTACATGTACTCTCCGAGCTTCGATTCCCCACAATCACTGATATTGTCCCCTTTACCAGCGGAGGGAATTAAATGAGGTAACACCCTGACATGCCCGACAGATGGTGGGAGCACTCAGTGACTGCTCCTGTCTTCCCATTACTTCTTTAGGCTCATGTGAATTACTGTTTTTTCAGAAAACAGAAATTGTACTTGTCAAGTCACTTTTTTAATAGTGATTCTTATGCATGATTATTAATAAATGTTTATGGAATGATCATATATTTTATTCCATTAAAAACTAATTATAACCGATCAGTAACATTTTGGAAAATTGAGACAAGGAAAAATCATTTACTCATAATCCTACCATCCAAATAAAAATACATAAACCATTTATTTCTTTTTAGCTTTCTTCCTAGGCATTTTTTGCTTTTACATAATAGAACCATAATTTACACACAATAAAAAATGCAGCATTTTAAGATGTTTAAACCTAAATTATTTTCAGAATGAAAAACATGTTAAAAGCATTCGATTTTCATAAATCTAGAACATTGATTGGCATTTTACTCTAATTTCCTCTGTTTTGTCCAGAAACATCTCAAGATGGAGCAGTGTTGAGGAGGACCATTTTGGATTCTACCAAGTTACAAGTATGTTCCAGGCAAGAGCTATGTCCATTCAACTGCACTTTGAGATGTTAGATTTAATGCAGGGCTAATGAGGCCAAGCCATAGGTTTCATCCTCATATGAGTCAGTTAGCCTTACTAACTACCACATCCACAGATTTCACCCCAATCTTGGTTTCCTATCCTGCACATGAGTGCCGGGGTCACAAGGAAGACCGAAGGAGAACACAAAGAGTTCAATGCAAATCCGTTACCATTATCAGACAGTCAACTCAACAGCTTCATCTTTGAACCATTAGGTGAACCTGGAGCTGTGGGGCTGGGAGAGGGAGGAGAGCTTAATAGGCATGATTAGAATAGTTTGTGATTGAACAATTGCTGAATTCTAAAATGAGAGTTCTAGATCCAGCTAGAACAAAACTAGTCCAGAGCCAGCTCTTTTCAAGGATGTTATGTGTGAAAATCTCTCTAGCCTCAAATGGAACAGGGGTTAGCAGCTACAAACAGTGATGAAAACTAGAGAATTCTTTCAGCAGGGATGTGATGTTTTTATTTAAATAAATACCACTAGGCTGGTTGGAGTTAGTAATTCTGAGAGAAGTAAAGTATAGCTACTGATGGTGCCTAGACTTGAATGAACTTTGGAGATCTGGGAAAGCACTTGTGAGAGGTTGGAGAAATTTGGAAATATGCTCACAGTCTTAGTCTATTCAGCCTCCTATAACAGAATCCTATAACTGGGTAGCCTGTCAACAACAGAAATTTATTGCTCACAGCCTGGAGGCTGGAAATCCAAGATCAAGGCGCAGGCAGATCTGGTATCTGGTGAGGCCCTGCCTCCTGGTTTATTGATGGCACCTTCTAGCTTTGTCATCCCATGAAAGGGATGAGGGGTCTCTTTCAGGCTTCTTTTATAGGGGCACTAATCCCACTCATGAGGGCTCTGCCCCCCTGACCTAATCTCCTCCCAAAATCCTCATCTCTAAATACTATCACCTTGGGGGTTAGGATTTCAACATATGAATTTGGGGGAGGGGATACAAACATTTAGACCACAGCACCTATTAGCCCATTACCTGAGGTCATCTTACAGGAGACACAAATTTTAAAAATTCTATAGAGAAAAATGCATCATGCTATTGGGGAAATTTCTACAGTGACACCAGATATTTGTCACTCAACGTTTACATTGAGTGTTACCAGTCTTAGCTCTACCACTTGCTTTCTGTGCACTGAAGTGCTTTTTTTTCAGGCTGACTTGCACATACACCCATCTGCAACTCCATGGAGAAGATGGAGGCTGTTGAGAAATACTTTTGTTGGTCCCATGAGCTCTTTCGCCCAGGTGACAGGGGTTTGTGCCTTATTGATATTACTCTTCACCCTTTGTGTTTTAAGGTGGAGCCTGGAGAAGACAGGGACCTTGGTTCTTTCACATGGTGGCTGTTTGTCAACACTCAGACATCCACTATGCTGGCTTAGTCACACACCAGAGAAGATGTGTACCACTGAAGCTCTTGGGCTGCTTTTGTAGCATCTGGATTTATTCCCCCTCAAAGTCTTTTTTTCCCCTATTTTTGAGAACATACAGTTCAGGCTAAGAGCACATGTTTGAGGCCTCGTTGAGCTGCTGTTTGAGATTGTTCTTGCTTGTTACCACATTGGTGGCATCAAATGTCCTTATTGATTTTTGCCTGATTGGTCCAACCTAGAACAGGATCAGTTTCGTACATGGGGCATCTTGTGGTCTGAAATATGAGATTTGTTTTAACAAACCGCTTTTAACCATCATCTCTCCAAGGAAACCAAGGATAGGCAATAGCTGAATTTCTTCTTGGCTTCCCCCTGGCAACCCCTCTTACCTCTCTGGGTCCCTCCCTTCCCTCCTGCCACTTTCTCCCACTGCTTCCAAAAAACATAAACCAAAAAACAAACAAACAAAAAAACCTCCAAACAATACTCACTAAACTCTCAAATTATCCCCTGGGCCCCTGAATCAGACAGAACGGAATCATTCTGGTTTCTGATTGAGAGGATGTTGGTAAAAAGTACTATTGTGCAAGTTAAGGAGAGGGTCAGAGAACCCAAGTGAAGGCAGCTGTGTTAAAGGTCTTCTGTGTTGGGATTCGCCTTTTAAACTATCCAAAGGCATAAATTAAGAACTGCAACCTTGGCCATATGACTACTGAACAGAATTCTAGTTTTTTTGTTTTGTTTTGTTTTTCAGTGAAATTCTGCTGTTTCCCAAGAATTCCCACATGAAGCTTTACATATTTTTCATGTCAGCTCTGTTCCCACCACCTTTGTTTTCCAGCTTGCCTCCCCTTAACAGCTGGACACATCACCATTCCATTTTTCTATTGGTGGTGACTGAAGTAGCTTGAGGTCAATTATTTCCCCAGCAATTGACAAAGAATCTTGATGAAGAGGAAAGTGACATTGTCCCTTAAACAACACTGCTCCCTCCTCCCCCTGCCCTCCCAGCTGAGAGGAGAAAGGAGGGCGGACTTTCCTTTTGCAAGGAGCCCAGCGGGGCAGTGGCGGTGGGGTCTGTGGAAGTGCGTGGGTAACATATGGTAAGTGGAGGAAATATTTATATTCATAGTGAAAGCGCAGAAGATCCAAAGAAGGTCATTCCACAGAGATTTCAAGCAGGAGACATACAGACTTGATATTCTGCCTCTGGCCTGGATACAACAGAGAATTTAAAGAAAGAGTTTTGTTTTGTTTTGTGGCTTTCCCTGCCACCTTTACTCCTAACAATCCCAATTGCTGGCAATTTGAAAAAGGAAATATTCTTCCCCTTAAACTTCATTCAAGTATCACAGTGGCCCTTCCCAGCGCCCTGCCCAGGTTGCAAACCGCCTTTCCCCTCCCCCTGCCTCTGCCCCCAAAGGCCAGAATTCAGAACAGCTGTCTCTCTCTGGTTTCTGTGTCTTGGGCCTGTCGGCTGCGTTTGTGTTCTGGGCGGCTAAGGTAAGGCGGGGCGCACAGGCAGAGTGGGCATTTGGGGCGACTGGTTCTTGGGGGACGCTGTAAATAAGTAATCGGTGTTAGATTACTTTCTGATGAGACACACGAGAGCTCCAGTGCCCTAGGGCTTTCAGTGGGCATTTCGCATCACAGCTTCCTAAGAGAGGTGAAGGCCCTTTTTTGGTCCCCCAGTGGCAATATCCGCGGCTGTGCCGCAGGACCACAGTCAAACGCGCGGAAGGGAACGCTGGCCGTCTGAGCGCCCGTTCTGGTGCGAGGCAGACGCTTCCAAGCGTCTCGGACCACGGACAAGCGGGCGGTCGGACGCCTGTGCGCATCTCCTCGCTCCCACTGGTCGCAGCTGCGCGCGTCCCTTCACCCGTGCACCGTGGCGGCCCCAGCACCGAGACCGTAAGGGGCCACGTGTGCAGACTCGCGTGTAGACAGAGCAGAGAACCAAGGCAGGGCGGTTTCCCATCTCGCCGTCGAAAGTTTACCCCTTCTTCCCGGTGTGCGGGAAGAGATGGCGCTAGGGCAGGAAGCCGTGAAACTGGGGATCTAGGCAGAGACCCCCGCCCCAGGCGGAGCTCCTGGGCTGTCTTGTACAACTCCTGTTTGGGGGCCTCTTCCTCTCCACTTCCCCCAGATTCCAATTCCCGAGGGGGAATAGTGAGATGGGATACAGGTGCGTCTGGGCCTTGCTTGGAAGGGGTCCCTGCACCCCAGGGCCCCTCGTGGAGCAGCCCGTAAACAGCGGCCGGCTGCACTGAGGCCTGTGCCTAATGGATTCTTGCAGATAAAAGAGCCCCGCTACCTTTCTTTCCAATAATGGCCCCTGAGGCTAATGTCTTAAAGAGCAAACAAAGGGATTGTTTTACAGCACACAAGGGGGGCCGGCGCAACCGGGGACCGGGGGACTGGATACGGGGGAGGGGGAGGTGGCCCCCAGCTTCTTAACCCTTCACCTCCCGCGGCCGCCCAGGTCTCTGAGCGGCGCACCCGCACCCACGAGGCGGATGGGGGGGTGCGGGGTGGTGGGAGACAACCGCGCCTGGAGGGGACCGCCCTGTGACCCGACCTCCGGCTCTTCTCGCTCCCTTCCCGGTCTTCTTTCTAAAGAACTTCTGAAAAGGAGAGCGGAAGAGATCAGGCGACCCACAACTCGTGAGCTGCAATTTTATGTCCATCCAAGGGGGCACGTTTCTCGCGACCCCCGGGTGACCATGCAGAATCGACGCGTGGCAGTGCCAGCCGGGCCCGGACTCTGTCTGGGACGGCGGGAGGCGGGCGCGCCTGGGGCGGGGACCTGGCGTGCGCTGAGGGCACCTGGTGAAGGCCGGAGGAAGCAGGCAGCTCGGAAATGCGGCCTGCACCTCGCCCTGGCAGCTGCTCCCGGGTCACTTGGCAGACACGGCCCTCAGGTGCGAGTGCGAGTGGTGTGCGCGCGGCCCGGGCGGCTCTCGCAGGAAGTTTACGTTTGCAAACAGCGGAGGGAAAGAGGGAGACAATCGTAGTCGCTTCTGCTTCCTGGCTTTTTGTTCTGGCTCCAGGAAAAGATCAAAACAATAGTTAAATAGCAATTGAAGACAAGCGATGTAAGAAATAAACAACTCAACAAGAAAAATGCCCATAGGGATGGTTTTTAAAACCCTTTATTATGGAAATCAATGCACATACACAAAAGGAGAGAGAACGGTATTGTGCAGCGGGTCTCAAATTGAGCACGCATCAGAATCACCAAGCAGAATCCTCTAGAGGGCTTGTTAAAACAAAGATTGCTAGGCCCCGCCCCGGAGTTGGCTTTTTTTTTTTTTTTTAGTAGATCTGGGGTCGGCTCCTGCCTGAGAATTTGCAACTTGTTAGAGCTCCCAGGTGCTGCTACTTCTGGTCTGGACAGGAGGCTTTGCATTATACTGGCACAATAAATCCCCAAGTAACCCCCGCCCAGCTACAATATGTGTAACCGTTCCCCATGCTGTTTCTTCTCTCCCCTCCCCCGATCTGTTTGGTTTGCTGGAGAATTATAAAGCAAATCCCAGTCATCCTGTCATTTCACCCACACGGATGGTTTTTGATGCAGCCGTTACTTAAGCAGAGAGGACTGCATGCTACAGCGGTACTGGAGAAACCTTTCATATGCTTCCCAGGCAGTTCAGCCTCCCTTCTGGTCAGTTCACACTAGGCGGAGTCCAGCACCTCTCTCTGTAAAAGCCATGCCTGCATCTTGGTTCCAAGACCACCCTTCAGGAGTTCCTCTCCAGCAAAGCTTGTCAGGTGCCTGAATGCCACTGGGTCTTCTGGCAAGCTGGCCTGGCCTGGCCGGACACCACCTGGTCCCCATCTCTCAGCTTCAGGTCATTATCCCCAATCTGTCATCATGTTCGTTTCCTCTGAAGTATTTTCCTAACAAGGCACCTTCCCCCCAAGATGGAGCTTTGAACCCCCAGGAGCTGTGTGGTGCCCACAACAGTGTAAGCCCACAATGGCATTTTGCATTGGTTGCATCCTTCTTTAAGGATCCTGGGCTTATATCCCAAGGACAGCTGCTCTGGGCTACCTGCCCCTTCTTATAATTATTGGCATTGGACAAGGGGAGATTCCAGCCATAGCTGGAATGGCCGTGGTTGAAGCCCAGCGTAACTGCTCTTGATGGGTGGGTCCTGACACATTCTGGTTGTGTGTGCTGCTCGTGTTCCAGAGGGGTGCTGAGCTCTCTCTTACATTCTGCTCAGCCAGTCTTCAGTGTGAAGTCTCTACCCAGACTCCTGGACCCTCCTGTGGGCCGCTGGAAAGGAGCCTTCCTTCTTTCCCTCCCCTCCCCATCCTGGTTTAGGATCCCTTCTCCCCCAACTTTCTCATCCTGACCCCACACTGCCCTAGTCCCACCCGAACACCCCCCCCCCCCCCCCCCCCCCCCCCCCCCCCCCCCCCCCCCGCCCCAGGTCTCTCAGACTGTAACAAAGATTACAGTCCTAGATGTTGGTAGTTCTCACTCCTTTCCTGATTCTCCAAGAAGCTATATGAATTCTTCCTTTTTCCATGGCTGCCGAAGGAAGCCCCAGGGATGGGGCAGGTTCCTCCACCCCAGAGCTCTGTTCTTATTTTCATATTGCTTCATCTTCCTATGTTTTTCTTCCTTCGTCAGCCTGGAATCAGCTGTTACTTTTCTGTTTTCTCATGAGTACTTCCACTTGCCTTTGCTTTTGTAGCCTTTCTCAAAGAAAATGCAAACAGCATGTGTTTGTTCTCCTTTGTGTCCTATCGCACCTCATTTTGCTTGGTGGTCTCTCTGTCTCCCATGATGCCAGACAATGTAGCCATTTCCCCACTGTGGCCAGGAAGGAGGCCACATGGTGCCAGGGGAAGACTTGGTGGAAAATTGGAGTCCAGTACTGGTTCTGCCTTTTAATAGCTCGTGTTGCCGGGTTCAACCCCGGGAATGTCAGTTGCCTTATCGAATCACTCACCATATCCAAATGAGCCTCTGCTGAACACCAGGTGCTGTTGTAGGGGCTGGGGATGTGGCCCGGAGCAGCACAGACTTGGCCCCGCCTTCACAGAGCTTTTATGATATATAATTATAAATATTGTGTATTTTAGCCTGGGAGACACACAATAAGGGAAGTGAGTAAAATGGCGTGTTGGAGAGTGATACCATGCTAAGGTGCTACGAGGGTTGGATGTGTTCAAGCAGGGGCTGGTGTTGGTATTCCATTTTTTTTTTTTTTTTTTGAGACAGAGTCTCGCTCTGTTGTCCAGGCTAGAGTGCCGTGGCATCAGCCTAGCTCACAGCAACCTCAAATTCCTGGGCTCAAGCAATCCTCCTGCCTCAGCCTCCCGAGTAGCTGGGACTACAGGCATGTGCCACCATGCCCGGCTAATTTTTTCTATATATTTTTGGCTGTCCAAGTAATTTCTTTCTATTTTTTAGTAGAGACAGGATCTCGCTCTTGCTCAGGCTGGTTTCGAACTCCTGAGCTCAAACAATCTGCCCGCCTCGGCCTCCCGGAGTGCTAGGATCACAGGCGTGAGCCACCACGCCCAGCCGGTATTTCATTTTTTTAATTTAAAAATATAATTTTTTTTTTTTTTTTTTTTTGTAGAACCGGGGTCTTGATAAGTTACCCAGGCTGATCTCAAACTCCTGGACTCCAGCGATCTTCTCACCTTGGCTTCCCAAAGTGCTGGGATTACAGGCAGCATGAGCCACCAGGCCCAGCCTCGTATTGGGATTTCAGACAGCAGACCCAGGAAAGGCTTCCTTGAGCAGTTGACATTGAGCAGGGGCTATTAACATTACACAAACTTGTGAGGAGTAAGTGGGAAGATGTATGCAGAAAGCTGCCCGTGGAGACAGAGCCACTTGCCTTTGTCTTGTCATATCCTTCTGCTAAAGTTATGGTCCTTAAAATCTGCTCTGAACAAGTACAAGGTTAGCGTCTCTCTGATGGCTCTGGCGGCTGATTTTCCTGATGCACACTAGCTTAGGTCAATGCTGGCTCGGAGGTGAGCCTCTGTGGGAGGCCTGGCTCGTCCTTCCCTAACCCTGAAGAAAATGATGTCACCGGGGAGGTTGGACAGGAGCACCAATGGGCAGGTCTGTGTGGGGTGTCACTCTCTCCCTTGCATTTTTGTGACCTCAGTGACAATGCAAAGGAAGTGATGATGCAGAGGCTGACTTTTAATGAGAGGAGGTAACGGTGGTTATGGGAGAGTTCCCCATGAGAAAGAGGATGAATTGTCTGGCTGAGGCAAAAGCTGAAACTAGGTTGTAACCGCAGCGGCGGGGTTGTTGATATTCATTAAAGTCGCTGTGCCTTTTAGCAATTGTCCTGGGTGCTGCTGCTGGTTGTTTAGTAGACCAGAAATCCTCAGAGGCGTTCATGCCCCATCCTGTTCGGCACGTAGCCAGTGGTTTTGAGCACGCCCTTGGTCTACTGCGGCTTCATCCTTCCCACTGTTCGGAGGTCGTCCTTGGTGTTAGGCTGCAGCCATTTTCAGCAACTCCTTTCCGCAGTCCGGTCCTGGGACGGCCACATTCCTTTCCGCCCCACGCTCTTGTGAGTGTTGTAGGGAATAAGGAGAAGGTGGACTGTGGACCTCTTGTCCTCTTGGTGGGTCCTGAATATGCCAACTCAAAATTGAGGGGCCCTGTGACCTGTTCCCCTAGAGTTAGACTGCCTTATGCTTTCCGATCCCTTCGTTGTTGTTTAAAGCTGTGTTGGTCACGACACAGGCAGCGTCTGTTTACACCCGGGTCGGAACGGTGCTTTCAATCCTAAAGCAAACAGCGGTGCGCTGGCAGCCCTCCTCCCCAGTGCCGCGGTGACTGGGGCAGCTCTGGCCGCTGCCGGTGAATCATGGAGTATTTGTCATGTTAGAGCTGTGGAAATGAGCCATCAGGGTCTGATCCCTGGAGAAAGGTTCCTGCTCGCCACCTCTCTGAAGACTCTGCAGGCACGTGGGAGGGTGAGGGGGTGTTTTTTGTCTCCTTTTTGGGAAACCTTCTGAACCTTCTCAGAATTCATGAGGCCGGCAGGGTTGGAGGGAGCTACTTCACCTAACCCTTGTCCTGGGCTCACTCTCGAAGCATCTATGTGAGTGTGGCTGGCTGGCAGGAAGGGAGAAGCAGCTGAAGGCAGAGGATGTGGTTACTTTGCAAGACCCTAGTTCTGTTACAGGATCAAAAAAAAAAATTGTTGCAAAACACATTCATGGTACTATTTAATAGGTCTGTGCCCATTAAAACAGCTTGCCAATGTGTGAGTGTGTGTGTGAAGGTGTTTTCCTCAGTGTTATTCTATGGAAGGCCTTGATCACAGTACGCTTTTGTGGTCAATGACTGCTTAGAGGGATTGGTATAGTTTACCAAGAAAGAAAGTCATACCTCCTCGTATTAGTTTGCTAGGGCTGCCATAACAAAGTACCATAGACTGGGTGGCTTGAACAATGGAACTTTAGTTTGTCACAGTTCTGGAGGCTTGAAGTCCCAGATGAGGGGTTGGCAGGGTTGGTTCCTTCTGAGGCCTCTCTCCTTGGCTCACAGACGAGCGTCTTCTCCCCGTGTCTTCACATGCTCTTCCCTCTGTGTGTGTCTGTCTGCGTCTCAATGTCCTCTTCATATAAGGACACCAGTCATTGGATTATGGCCCCATTCATACCACTAACTTACTCACCTCTTTCAAAATGTTATCCCCGAACATAGTCACATTTTGAGGTGCTTGGGTTAGGATGTTAACATACAAATTTAGGGGGGACACAGTTCAGCCCATAACACTCACCAAGAGTCATCACAACATAGAATAGGTCCTTGGAGTTTAGAAAGCAGAGGGCCTTAGCCTTGAAAAAAATCAAATGTATTAATAAGAATTTTTTTCTGAAAAGAAAAAACAACTAAAACATTTGTGTACTTTTCAGGACCAGTTAGGCCTTGTATATCCTGTAGAATAAAGACATTTAAGTACAAAACTAAAGTATTTATGTTAGGATGGTAGAATTAGGGTCATTAAATTTGTTTCTATTTCATGAATTTTACTGTTATGTGTTATATCAACGTTATCATTAATAATTATACATGTATAATGAGCGGAGACATTGCACATATGTTACCCTCAGAAACCACTTATTTCAACCTCTTAATTTTGGAATAAGAGGCCAAAACACGGGAAGACAGAGTGAGCCGCCATGGCCACGGCCAGGCGTGAGCCCCCAGGCCCCTGCCACCCGCCGAATGCATGGAGATATTTGGGTTGGTTCTTAGATTCACGGGCTGACGGAAATAGACTGGAGTTATTAAATGAGATGATCGTTCTCTGATCCTGAGTTGGGACTTTTGCTACTTTTTCAGAGAATACTTTCTTTTGTTTGTTTTTCTGATAAATCTCGAAACCAGTGCAGACTCTTCCGCAGCCTCCACGATCCCCAGATGAGACATGCACTGTCTCATCTTCCTTCTCATCTCTGCCCACAACACCCACACAAACAGCAGTTGAGATGGGTTGAGTACTTGAGTCCTTCCTGATTCTTCTGAACATAGTACTTTATTCCTTTCTCTGTAAAAACAATATGAAAGCCTCTGATCAGGGTCCTGCTTGTTTCAACAGGAGGCAGGTGCGGCCTGAGCTGGTCCTTCGTGGCTTCCCCCTGCTCCACCTCAGCCTTGTGGGCCGGCAGGGGAAAGCACTCCTCGGAGCCCCCTGGGAAATACCTCCTGCAAGGCAGGAACTGCCCGTCAGCACGCATTTATCACGAGCAGCACGACACTCTCTATTTGGAATCTGATGTGAATAAACATTTTAGGTTGCAGGAATGTCTCCTGAAGGCCAGCTGGTGACTTCATAGGTCAACTGCTTCCTTACTGCGGTTACAATTAGGATGCACAGATGTTTATTTACAGGTTTGAGGAAGGATACGGTATTGTTTGATATGTGGAAGGGCTAGCATGTGTGTTTTTAAAGTAATTCCCCAGTGTCCTGAGATAGATGGTTTGTTTCTCAATGACATGGAATCCCTCAGCTGATCCTTGCTGTCAAGACCAAACTTGCCATCTGCTCTGAGACTCTCTGGTTCTGTGCCCGGGATTGTCTAGCAGAACTCACGTCCTGCCTTTTCCATCTCTTCCCTCTTCCAAGAACATGCAACTTCCCTCCTCCAGGCTCTCACCTCGTCCTGCAGGACATACTCCTCTCCTGGAACATGGGTCCTCACTTTTACCTTATCGCAGGTCTCAAAAGTTTCCCTTTTTTTGATTTGGGGTAGCACAATTAGTACCAAATCACTTTCGGGGGGCAATTTTAAAAAATTGTGGTAAAATATACATAACATAAAAGTTACCATTTTAGCCATTTTCAAGTGTACAAATCAGCGGCGTTAAGTCCATTCACAATGTTGTGCAGCCATCACCAGCAGCCCATCCAGACCTTCTCCCCAAACAGAAACTCTGTACCCATTACGTGGGAACTCCCCGTTCTCCCCTCCCCTAGGCCCTGAGAGCCTCTATTCTACTTTCTGTATTTATGCCTTTGCCTAGTCTAGGTACCTCATATAAATGGAATCATAAATATTTGTCCTTTAACCATGTGGCCTTCAGCAGGTCACCCCATCTGTCTAATTCTTGTGCTCTGCCATAATAGGGGCATCACACTAAATGTACAGGGCTGTGTTTAGAGTTTTGGAAAACACTCAAAGTCCCTGTCCCAAAGCACTTGCTGAAGGGCGGTGTCCACAGCCCACCAAAACAAAGACATTGCTCCTAAAGTGGGTCAGTTTAACTATTATACAAAGCTGAGGGGCTAGGGACTATAAAATGTATCACCATTTCTGAGATGTGAAAATGTGTATGTTAGAACTGATGAAATAGGGTACCTGCCTTTTGGTGAGTTCCTAAGGAAGAGTCATAAAGGGAAAAACAGAAGCTCAGACACCGCCTGACCTTGTTGGGAAAGGAACAAAGAACCCGGAGCAGTTCTGCTTGTCCGGCGATTAAATGCGGACCCACAGGTGGGTCAGTTTTCTTACCAGTCATGTCCGAAGAACTCCAGGAGAAAAAACTCCTTTGGGAATGCCAGCCCACCCAGCGCACCAAACAGAAGACAGGATGCTTTGTGGGGAAAAAAACCTTGTCACTTACCTTGCAGAAAGGAAGCAGTGTCCCTAAGCCAGTCATCTTGCTGGCGGCTGGTGGTCTGAGCTGACAGGGGAGTCTCCACAGGTTCACTAAGTCCAGCTACCCCTTCTCTTCTTATCCAGAGCATCTTACACAATCGCTCCATTTTGAAGGTGCCAACTGTAGGCAAGTGACTCATTTCTGAGCCTCCGAAACAGCAACTTGTTGGGTCTTGACACAACTTTAGAGTTGACTTTAAAGAATGGCCTTGCCTGCGTGTAGCTCCTATTCCCATAGCTGGTGTTGGCTCGGGGCGTAGTAGAATCTGGGACTTTTGAATCCCTCTCCAGTGTGCACATCGTGTCCCACAATTTTACAAACAAGATTGACTATATCTTGTTAGAGTTTGAAGATGATCGCTGGTGATACTCCCCAGATCACAGGCAACTGGATTAACAAAGGTTGTGTTTGCTGCGGCAGAGTTAAACTTTAACAGCTGTGACCTATTAGCAGTTCTATAGTCAGTGGTCTCCACTTCAGCTATTCTCTTTGCTTCTCAAACTCTTCATTTGCAGCGAGCAAACTCGTCCTGAGCATGCGCTGTGTTTCAGGCATGATTCTAAGCACTTTTACATGTGGAAAGGAACATCAATATTGTCATTTCACAGGCATTGATTAAGGCTGGAGGAGCTTGTGCACTGCTGAGCAGCACATTTGAGCTCTGGCTCTAGAGACTAACTTCTCCACCCAGGGCTTTACTGCCTCTCTTCGTTGCCCTGTTACTTCCTCCCCAGAACAAACAGAAGCTGTCAGATGGGAACACACTCAATTTCCCTCTACTAAACTTACAAATCCACCCCTCTCTGCACCCCATCTTCCTTGTCCTTCTCTATAGCTGCTGGCTCCAGCGACCACACTCTTTCTCCTGTATTTTCAGCCTCTCGCCATCTACCGACCCCTTTCCTCGGTTTAGTATCTCCTACATTAAAAAAAGAAATGCATGCCCCCCCCCCGACCCTTGGGCCTACCTCCCCACATGGATCTTCCACACTTAGTGAATGGGTCGTGTAAGTTCCTGCTGTTATCTCCCCACCTTGCATCACTGCCCCTCTGCAGTCTGGCTTCGCTGGTTAATTTTACATGTCAACTTGACCTGGCCACAGGGTGCCCAGGTATTTGGGCACATTATTACACATTATTTCTGGGTGTGTCTGTGAGGGTGTTTCTGGATGAGATTAACATTTGAATCAGAAGACCGAGTAGAGCAGATGCTTTCCCCAATGTGGGTGGGCTTCACCCAATCCCTTGAGGGCCTTAACAGAATAAAAGGCAGAGTAAGGAAAACTCACTCCTCTGCCTGTTTCAAGCCAGGACCTCAGTGTTCCTCTGCCTTCCGACTCAGACCTTGACTGGAACTTACACCATTGTCTCTCCTGGGTCTCCAGCTTGCCAACTGCAGGTCTTGGGCTTCTCAGCCTCTGTAATCACACAAGCCCATTCCTTATAGTAATTCTCTCTCTCTCTCTCTATATATATATATTTATACCTACATCTATATCTATCCTATTGTTTCTATTTCTCTGGAGAACCCAGTCTAATGCACATACTTACCTTCTGATTCCCCTCCTTTGGAAAACAAACCCCTCTTTTCCTTTTGGAAACTTCCCCTACCTTGGTGATGGGGCTGTCCATGGAAAGGCTGGTCTCCCTCAACTATCCACCACTTGCCCTGGACTGGCTCAAGTTCCTGGTTAGGGAGAAATGCTTGTCTCTTGCTCCTGGTTTCCTGCTCCTTGTGTCCATGTGGAGGAGTTTTACTAGATCATGGTTCCCAAAGCGTGGTCCCTGGGCTAGTGGTATCAGCATCCCTTGGAAACATGCTAGAAATGCAGGTCATCAGGCCCCACCCCAGACTCATGGAAGCAGAACTCTGGGTGGGGCTCAGCAATCTTTTTTACCAAGGTTTCCAGGTGATTTTGGTGCACATGAAAGTTTGAGAACCACCGCACTAGCATAGCATACCTACTTGTTGTTTTTGTTTTGTTTTAGTTTTACTGAAGTTTAATTTATAAACAGTAATCTTTGCCTTTTTAGATATATAGTTCTATGAATTTTAACAGATATATATATATATATATAATCATATAATCACTATCAGTAACAAGATATTGAATAGTTCCATCACCCAAAAAATTCCTTCATCCTCTTTTATATTTAATCTCTCCTTTGACTCCCAGTTCCTGGCAACCACTGGTCTGGTTTCTGTTCTCATAATTTTGCCATTTTCAGAATATCATACAAATGGAATCTACACAGTGTATAGCCCTTTGAGACTAGCTTCTTTCACTTGGCACAATGCTTTTGAGATTGATCCATGTTGTTGCATGTATCAATAATGTGTTTCTTTTTATTGCTGAGTAGTAGTCCATTGTGTTGAGACTAGAGTTGGTTTCATTATTCACCAACTGATGGGACATTTGGATGGTTTTCAGTTTTTGGTGACTATGAATAAAACTTCCATAAACATTCACATGTGATTGTTGTGTGGACATAGGTTTTCATTTCTTTGGGGTAAATACTTAGGAGTGGGATTGCTGGATCATGTAGTAAAAGTACATTTAACTTCATAAGAAATGGTCTTCCAATGTGACTATATACTATTTTGCATTCCCATCGGCAATGAATGAGACTTCCAGTTGCTCTGTGTTCTCATTAGCACTTGCTATTGTAAGGTTTTTAAATTTTAGCCATTCTAATAGGAATATATCTGGGATTTTTTTTCTTCCTCATCATTCCCCAGGGGATGGTGGAGGGCAGAGGTGAATCACCAGGTAGGTAAGTTTGGGAGGAGCCATGTGTGGCTTGGGTCCATCCTCCCATCTTCTACCTGCAGAGAAGGAATGTTAGGCTCAGAAGGAGCATTATGATGCCACGTGGCAAGCTTAGCTGGGCAGACTGTGTTCCCAGGCTGTGCCCTTGCTGGGGCAGCTGCCAGTTGTTCAGTGTTGCCTATGACTCAGGTAACTTTTATTCCTAGGAGCAATATTAGAAACCCAATTTTTGCCAAACATGTTAAGTCATGTCTCCACTATAGCTTTCCCCTCTTTAAGTCTGACATGTGGACTCTGTCTGGCTCTTGCAATCATCTCTCAATTGATTCTAAATTTGGGATGGGGAAGAGTTGTCTTAGTCTGTTCAGGCTGCCATAACAGAATACTGTAGATTGGGTGGCTTATAAATAACAGAAATTTGTTTCTCGCATTTCTGGAGGCAGGAAATCCAAGATCAATCTGCTGGCAGCTCTGGTGTCTGGCAAGGGCTCACTTCCTGGTTCATAGACAGCCATCTCCTTGCTGTGTCCTCACAAAGCAAAAGGAGCAAGAGAGCTCTCTGGGGTCTCTTATGTAAGGGCATTAATCCCATCCGTGAGGGATCCTCCCTCATGACCTAATCACTGTCCAAAAGTCTCACCTCTTAATACTATCACATTGGAGATTAGGCTTCAATTTTTAATTTATACGTTTTGGGGGGGATACAACTAAGGGGAACTCACCTTGCTGGCTCCTGTGATTGGTTTAGGGTGGGTAAGGCTGGACCTGCCAGGAGCTGTCTTTGCCTTGCTTTCCATAGGGCTTGTCTGAGAATAAAGCCAACACTAGGAAGGCTGAGCTGAGACACGGAGAGAGAAAGGAAGGGGAGAAGCTGGGGTGGAGTGATGACATTGCTCCAACCCCTAGGTATGCCTGAAATACACTGTATATTCCACCTCTCATCTTTTTAGTTATGGTGAACTAGTAAACCCTTCTTACGGTTGAGCCAATTTGCATTGGTCTTCTGCTCGCATAACAGAAAGAGTCAGTTGAACATAAACGGGTAAGAATGTGGGCTCTGGAGACTGCCAGCCACCTGAGTTGCTCTGCCATTTACTAGCTGCATGACCTTGGGCAAGTTACTTATTCTCTCTGTGCCTCAGTTGCCTCATCTGCAGTATACAGATACTAACATGATAGTGCAACATGGGGGGTTGGAAGGATTACATGTGTTAACACCTTCATCCACTTAGAACAGTACCTGGCATGTGGAATGTTCTTAATAGATGTTGGCTATGATTAATACAACCATATTTCTAGTTTCCTCTTTCCTCTCTGTACATTCTTTCCCAGAATCTTTTGAGACTCTTCCATATCTACTTATCAACCAAATGTTGGTGGATCTGCTTGTCCCTTTCCTAGACTTTCTGCTTGTTACTGGCATAGATTCCCATGGCTTTGGCTACTATTAATATCTATATGCTAATAATTGCCAAATGTATTACCTCCAGGCTTAACCTCTGTCTTGAGATCCAGACTCAAATATCCAATTGCTTGTTTTCTATTTCCAATTAGATGCTGCATTACTTTTCTATTGCTGCATAATAAGTTATCACACATTTAGTGCCTTTAACCAACATGTATTTATTATCTCACAGTTTCCATGGGCCAGGAGTCTGGACACAGCTAAACTAGGTCCTCTGTCTCTGCTTACAAGGCTGCAGTGAAGGCGTCAATCGGGCTGTGCTCTCACCTGGAGGCTCGACTGGGGACAGTCTACTTCCAAGCTCACTCAGGTTGTTGGAGCACTAATTTCCTTGCAGTGGTATGACTGAGGATCCTGATGGCTGGGGACTATCCTCGGGTTTTAGTGGCTGCTCATAGTCCCTTGTCACGAGGGCTTTCCCAGCAATGGCTGCCCCCTTTGTTAAGCCCTCGGGAGAGCCTCCAGTTCCAGCTGGCTAAGAGAGAGTCTTATATAGCATTGTGTGATTGTAGGAGTGACATAGTACTGGTTAGAAGGGAATCACAGGTCCTGCCCAGACTCAAGGGGAAGGGACTACTCAGGGGTATGAACACCAGGAAGCTGGACCAGGGGGCCACCCCAGGGTCTGAGGGCCACAGATGTCTTGTGCACTGTCAGCAAGCCCCAGGTGAGGCTCCTTTCCTTCTGACCGCTCCACTTTTCTAACGCGAATGGCATCACTATTCAAACCAAAGGCCAAGAGGGCATCCTGATTGCTTCTCCTAACCGGCTCCTCATAAATCGACCCTCAAACCCTATTGATTTGCCTCCTAAATGCTTCCTGATTCCTTCGTTCTCTCGTCTGTGGTTACAACAGCTGCCTGCTTGCCTTCATTCTTTTCTTTCTATGGCAGCCAGAGACGCATTGCCCAGATGCAGTTCTGATTGCATTGTACCCTTGCAGTGTACTTCAAACTCTGTGATAACTTTTCATTGACCTTAGGATGTGGCCCAAATTCCTTAATGGGGCCCATCAGACCCTTTGTCATCTGGCTTTGTTCCCCTTCTGACCTCACCTGCTTCTGGCCTTTGTGCTTTCTATCCCTTTTGCCTGGAACACTCTCCTTCCCTTGGCCTGTGGTCCCTCTCCTGTGTCAGGCCTTGGCTTCCATGAGCTTCCTTGGGGAGGCCTTCCTGCCTACTTGCCTGCAGTGGCACCCCTGCTCGGCTCTCAGTCTGTGGACTTCGATGTTCCAGACACTTGTTCCTCTTCATTTGTCCTTGTTCTCCTCTAAACTGTAAGCTCTGTGAGGCTGGGGGAGACGTCCCCTGGGCTGGCCCCAGCTTTCAGCACTGTAAACCTGCAAAGCTGTCAAGTGAAGAAAATGATAGATGAAACCTTGGATCTCAGCCTACTCTTAAAAATATTCCCAGCCTTCCCTTGCAGCAGCACCCAGTGCTCACTCTTGATGGGCTCTGTTCCAGTTGGCAGACCTTTTAAAATCAAAAGTAATATATTAATAGAAGCACCTTCGTTTCGGGTAATATTTCTTTCCTATTCTGGCCAGTCCAGCCTCAAGACACTTCCTTGCTACTGACAGACTCCAACAATACCAGCACCAGGACATCATCTATTTCCTCCTTACGCGGTGTTTGTCTTTTTGCTGTGTAACTGGAATTTTGTAAAAACAGCTGACCAACTGCAGTACCTACATTAATAGTTCTACAAACTCACTGGGAACAGTCCTCTTTGTCCACCCCATGGAGGGGCCCGCAGCTGCTCCCCGGACATTCCGAGAAATGCTCTCATCCACTGAGAACAGAAGGAGCATTTGTTTCCTGAGCCCACTTTGGAGGGACAGCTGAGGCTCAGCCCCATCCAGCCAGGTCGGCCTGTCCCTGGGCCTCTCCCTGGGCATCAGGGTCTAGTTTCACACAACACACAGTTGATCTTCATTGACAGGTGTGAAGTATGACCCATCTCAGTTCTGACCCATCTCAGTTCACTTCTGCCTTGGAGGGGTGAGGCAGACTCACTTGGGAGCCCAA
>RJWJ010011423.1:0-44973 GCA_004363605.1 Indri indri
CCCATCTCTACCAAAAATAGAAAGAAAATTGATTGGACAGCTAAAAATATATATATAGAAAAAATCAGCCGGGCATGGTGGCGCATGCCTGTAGTCCCAGCTACTCGGGAGGCTGAGACAGTAGGATTGCTCGAGCCCAGGAGTTTGAGGTTGCTGTGAGCTAGGCTGATGCCACAGCACTCGCCCCAGGCAAGAGAGTGAGACTCTGTCTCAAAAAAAAAAAAAAAAAAAAAAAAAGAAATGATTCTTCAAATAATGGGAAAAGCTAAATTAAAGAAAATTAACAAATTAACCAGGGTATTATTAGTTTCACACTCCAAACTGCATGCCCTAAAATTACACCAATCATTTTAAGCTCCTAACCAAAGATTTTATAATCTTTGCGACCAAAGTGTTCAGCCTTTGCTCAAGTCTCCTACAGTGGCCCAACATCCAACAAAGGGACTAACATTGTAAAATTAATCTCTTCTTGTATATTTGATATTATACTCCCGCTTTGGTCTTCCGAACAAATCCAATGACTCCCTTTCCTTTCAAATGTGTATCTGAATCTCCTTTCGGGTATATATTTACCTTGTTTACTGTGACTTGCCTAGCTTTCAAACTCTATATATGAATCTCTTTAAGAATGGGGAATGTTAGGTAGATAGTGAGGGATTCTGGGTCTCCTAGGGATGAAAGTGGGTGCTGTTGCCCCCATCTTGGTCCTGTCCAACCCTAATTCTCCATCCCTGGGGGAGGAGGGAATACCCTATGAATCTGCCAACTTGGTACACCAGCTGCAAAAGAAAGCAGAGGACTCTCTAGCCCACAGGCCAAGCAGCATGGGTACTTAAAGTCTGGAAAGTGACTTAGCACCCACATGTGTAGCTAAGGCTCAGGTCCTGTGACTCCCAACTGCCCAAAGTGGTTCCATGGTGACCTCTGAACCAGGAGGGAGGTCCCTACCCAGGCACTATAAAATAAGACACAGACCATAGTCAATCTCTCTCTTTGCCCTTTCTTTGGCTCTCCCTTTGCTGCGACAATGGGTCTGGTTGTCATCTGTGGCATATGTATAACGCTCTGTAAACCTATATCTTGCTCTTGCCCTATAATCCTATCTTTCTTTTCTCAATAAACCTCATTTTCATACTTGCCTAAGAAAGAAAAGAATCTCTTTACAAATATATTTGTGACTTCCTTTACTGTCACTTTCTTTTTTCTAAATGTACACCTGAATCATTTTTCAATATGTATTATTAATATCAGCCTTCTGAAGTTGGTTTACTTATGAGTACAAAAGCCTCCCTCTGTGGATCTCAAAATAATTTCTGGAAAGGTATATATAGGGAAATCTTAACTTATACAAGAAAGAATCTATAAAATTAAAGTATAAGAACCGAAGTGTAGCTCGTTGTCACTCCCTTTATTTCTCCTACAGGTAGATTGCTAGTAAATAGCAAAATCCATATTTAAAATCATTCCACATCTGTTGACTTTTCCCCACTAAAATGAAGTACTTTGTCCATTAAGCTACATACCAGAAATGGAAAATGTGGCACATCCTGCCATCCCCAATTCCATCTGGCTATGGCAAACGTCAACAATTAATTAGTATTTTTTCCTGGCTGAGCCTACATGGAGCTTAAGAACGCTTTACAATAAAGTGCCTCAACTGATGGGCTTAGCTCAGATTTTAGGTGCTATTTTATTACTATTCAGGCCATGGTTATATTGTTTAAAAAATATATGAATGATGACATTAAAAATGATGCTTATATCCACAGCCAATCCAAAGGAATGGCCCAGTCGGGGCGTGTGTTTATAGCACCTACCTGGGCACTACCGTCATCAGAACTATCCTCAGAGCTCTGAAAGCGAAGGAGACTCTGATTTATACGGTTCAGCTCTTCTCTAAGCCTCACAGCTTCCTCAGGCCTCATGGTCAACTGCTGTTCTTCATCTTTCACGTCTTGATTCTGCTGTGAGTCCTCCTTCGTCTGCCCCTCTCTTGGACATCCGCCCTCCTTCACTGACTCCTCTGGAATTTCCTTCTGCTTACTCTCTCCTAATTCAGGACTTGGTACAAACATGACAATAAAAATCTATCAAAGTGCTGATTACAGTAGTAGAATAGGGAGGAAAAACCTACAAGTCAAGGAAGTTCCTCAAGCAAGATTTTCAACTTGAATTCTATAGCAGAGCAGTCATCTTAGCCTTATAAATAAACTTTAAAAACAAATGAGTCATACTTTTTACTAACATTCAGGGAGATGAACCATCATAGATTTTTTTTTTCTTCTTTTTTTGAGACAGAGTCTTGCTCTGTCACCCTGGCAAGAGAAGGGGATACACCTTCAATGGCTATAGAGTGTGGATGAAAATGAGAAAGAACACAAATATGCTGATTTTGTTTTTATTCTCTCAATCTTACATTTTGTTCAGGTACCTTGAAGCCTAGCACAGCATGCTTCACAGATTATAGTTAGTGCCCAAATTCTTTAAGAAGTCCATTTGGCAATACAGATAATAAGCCATAAAAATGTTCAGACTCCTTGACTAATTGCATACCAATGAATTTGTTGCAATAAAATAATTCATAAGAAGAAAAAAGTTGAATGTACAATAATGCTCATAGAATATTATTTAAAATAGTAACTAAATGGAGACAGGAAAATGGCTAAAAAGATAATTCGGCTTGAAAGTGATATAAAGGCTATTCGCCAACATGAAAAATACTTATTAAAGTAAAATTGTGGAACAAAAGGACAATATATATGTATCTGTGTATACACATACCTACTACAGGAAGGTGTATATTTAGAAAAATCTGGAAAAAAACAGAAAAATTGTGTCTAAGGAGTGTTTTTCCTTCTAAAATTTCTCTAACACTATATGGAAAAAAATTAAATATTTTATTTTGAATTCAGCAGTTTTTAAAAGGTAATACAAATGATACAAAACAGTATGAAATAACATGTGGAAGCCAAACACATGTTAAGATTGGGAAAATGCAAACATATATCTCATACTTTTTAAAATAGAGAAAATGGACTTTTTCTCCCATGAAGATAAAGTAGACATACTTTACCTCTGTTTTTCCCACTAAGTACAACTCAAACCACTGAACATTATATATAAAATAAATATAAAAAGACTCGGAAAAGTAGAGAGAGGAAGGCAGACCAGCTAGGGAGCTCAGGACCCGAGGAGTGACACAGCCATGAGTTTCCCAGGTATTCTTTTTGCCTCACACATCCCAGATTTGGAGCTGAAGAAGACAGCAACCCAGACAATGCCAACAAGCACAGACAAAAACAAAAACCAAAAAAGCCCCATTGAAAGCCTGTTATCTTTAGCCAAAGCACTGGGAAAAGGATAGCCAAGCAAGAAATAAAACTTTTGGATAACACCCACTAATTCCAGAAGAACACCACAGAAAAAGCTATGGCTCCACCACCACCGATGCCAGCAAAGGCTGAACTGGGAGCCTAGATTTTCACCCTTACCAGGCTGTAATTAGGGACCGCAACTCCCCCTCTGGGGTGGTGTCAGAGAAGGCCAAGTAGGGAGCAGGGACTTTTACCCCTGCCAGGCAGTAGCAAGCTCCCCTACCCTGCAGTGAGTGTCTGGGGGGACTGACTACATGGTGAGTCTGGAATTCTACTCCCACCTAGCAGTGAGGAGGCGCCCTTCTCCCTTTCCACTGGGGTGGTATCATAGGAGGCCTAGTGGACAGTCAGGACTTTCACCACCACCCAGCACAACGAGACCACCCTCCACCTTGTGGTATCAGTGGAGGCCAAGTGGGGAGGAGGAACAAGGTACTCTTTGCCCTCTCAGCCAGGTGCCATAAGTGGAGGTGTAATGGAGAGTAGGACCTCCATTTCACCAGCCAATATAAGGAGCCCTTACTTCCTTGGGTGTCCATGGAGGCTGAGTGGGGAACCTGGACTTCTAACTTACCTGGCAAAAATAAGGCAGCACCCCCGCCCAACACTTCCCCTGCTGGAGTAGTATCAGAAGCAGCCAGCTAAGCAGAAAGATTAAAAAAGATCTAGAGTCTTATAACATATACCCAAAATGACTGGTTTTCAATCTAAAATCACTCATCATACCAAGAACCAGGAAAATCTCAACTTGAATAAAAAAAGGCAATGACAGATGCCAGGATGAAGATGTTAGAATTATTTGACAAGCATTTTAGATCATCCATCACAAAAATACTTCAAGCAATTATGAACATACTTGAAACAAATGAAAAAAATAGAAAATCTCAGAAAAGAAAGTCTCAGCAAAAAAACAGAAGATATAAAGAAGAACCAAATGGAAATTTTAGAACTGAAAAATACAACAATCAGGCTGGGCATAGTGGCTCACATCTGTAATCCCAGCACTTCGGGAAGCCGAGTGGGGAGGATTGCTTGAGCCCAGAAGTTTGAGACCAGCCTGGGCAACATAGCAAGACCCTTATCTCTACAAAAAAATTTTTAAAAATTAGCTGGGCATGGTGGCGCATGCCTGTATTCATAGCTACTCGAAGGCTAAAGCAGGAAGATCAACTAGGCCCAGGGGTTCAAGGCTGTAGTGAGCTACGACTATGGCACTGAACTCCAGCCTGGGTGACAGAGAAAGACCCTGTCTCAAAAACAAACAAACCTAAAGAAAAAAAAAAACAAACCTCAATGGACAGCTCAACAGCAGAATGAAGGGGACAGAGAAAAGAATCAATGAACTTGAAGACAGAACAACTGAAATTGTTCAATCTGAACAACACAGAGAAAACAGATTTTTAAAAAAATGAACAGAAACTGTGAGACCATAACAAAAGATCTGATACTTGTGTCATCAAACCCTAGAAGGAGAGGAGAATGAAGGCAAAGCTGAAAAGTACTTGAAAAAATAAAGATTATAAACTTCCCAAAAGACATAAACACATAGATCCAAGGAGCTGAGCAAGCTCCAAACAGGATAAACCTAAAGAAATCTATACCAAGACACATAATCAAATTTCTGAAAAGCAAAGACAGAAAAAAACCTTGAAAACAGCAAGAAACACTATCTTACATACAGGGGAAAAGCAATTAGAACGATAGGCAAACATTCATCAGAAACCAGAGACCAGAAGAAAGTGGCACATCATTTCTCCAGTGCTGAAAGAAAAGAAATTTGAACCTGGAATCCTATACTCAGTGAAAATATCCTTCAGGAACGAAGAGAAAATCAAGACATTCTAAGATGAAGGGAAACTTAGAATTTTTTTTTTTTTTTTTTTTTTGAGACAAAGTCTCACTCTGTTGCCCGGGCTAGAGTGCCGTGGCATCAGCCTAGCTCACTGCAACCTCAAACTCCTGGGCTCAAGTGATCCTCCTGCCTTAGCCTCCCAAGTAGCTGGGACTACAGGCACACACCATCGTGCCCGGCTAATTTTTTCTATATATTTTTAGTTGTCCAGCTAATTTCCTTCTATTTTTAGTAGAGACCAGGTCTCGCTCTTGCTCAGGCTGGTCTCGAACTCCTGAGCTCAAACCATCCTCCCGCCTCAGCCTCCCAGAGTGCTAGGATTACAGGCGTGGGCCACTGCACCCGGCTGGAAACTAAGAATTTATTGTCAGCAGATCTATGAGTCTTAAGCAACTTTTCAGCATCATAAAGCTCATTTTTCTTAGAAACTATCTTAGAACCCAAGTGTCCCAGTACCTTCTTGCCCTTAGGATATTTGTGACTATATGCCCTCCAAAGCAGATAAAGTAGTAACTTCTCCTGACTCAGAGCCAGACTTGGGTCCTCATCCCAGTCCTGCTGATAACTTGCTGTGTATGTGATGGTGACTGACATAGTCATTTCAGTTCTCTAGGTCTCTGAGACCTCATCTATGAAAAAAGAAGACTTAGCTAAATATCAGTGGTTTTCAGACTTATTTTAACTGTGGACCCTTTCTCTTCTCTTTTTTTTTTAAATTTTTGCAAAATGCTATTTATTTTGAGCATCTGGGTGCAGATGGGTGGAGGCTGAAAAAGGCATCCACCAGGTGGACCCTTCCTTGAGGTAAAATCTTACACAGAACCCCACATTATGAAACAGAGAAAAGTAGAGCTTCTCTGGCTGAAATGGGAGGAGAGGGCTCATAGACTCATCAGTCTTCCTTCATCTCACAGGTAATTTCTGAGGCTCCTTTGCACAACTCCTAAAGTTTTGGAAAGAGAAGTTTGAAAACTACTAGCTTAGAAGATCTCCTGCAGGTCCCCCCTGTTCTAAGACCCCATTATGCTATAACAAAAGTACTATAAACAACAGAAAAACAAGACACAACCCATTACCTCGAAGGAGCTTAATATCTAGGAGAAGAGATGTACTGTAAGAATTGGTCAATCTGGCTTTCTGAGTAGCTTCTATGTGCATGAGACCACGCTAGGTGTGCTGTACCACTCTCTACTTCGTTTCAGTTGAGGATTTTGGCTCCTGGCTTTCTGTCATCTTCTTCACCCCAAGTCCTGCCATCAACCTGGAAGACTGCAAGGTCCATGGAGATCACCCACCAATGCCTTGGCATCACCTTCTGAGTCTCCTTATCGCCAACTACCTTCTCGTCTCTCCCCTTATGCCAACTACTTGCGCGACCACACCATGGGTTGTATCATCATCAGCAACTGCTTCACTTCTGAAATACTAAGATATCTGCATTCCAGCGTTTTCTTTCAACATAATTTGCTCCCAGTGCAATTGTAAGTGTCTTAAATTCCTTGTCTCTTTGTCTATCAGCTCCCTTTACTTGCTTTCTTATCCAGTATAGACTTCCATTGGAATTCATTATTTCGATCACTGTCTAAATAAAAGGTCAACTGTCTCACCCCACTGTCCTTCCAGTACACTCACGTGGCAGAACCTCAGCCCCAGATAAACCCAACTGTCTCTTTGTGCCTATACCAAACTACTGAATGCTGCTAAAGGATATCGCATATTCTCAAAGACAGATGCCATGTAAGTTCAAGTTCTCAAGCCTGAACTTGGCCTTCAACACTATCTGCCCTCTGCAGTCAGCCTTCTCTTCCATTCTCCACATTGATTATTTCAAACCTTTTTTACTCTCTTATAAATTCTAATATTTCTATTCCATTCTCACTTTCAGCAGATGTCTTAACTTACCACTTCACAGAAATCACTGAACAAGTCTTTTGATTTCCTCTCAAATTAAAAACTCACTTGCATCTCTCTCCATCCTTTTTTTCTTCTTCCTGTTACAGTGGACACAGTGGCCCACCTCCTGGCTAAGGCTAATTCCTCTATGGATACCCAGAGTCCTTAGCCTGCCAATTTGGGGACACTTTCCCATCAGCATTTAAGCATGCACAAATTTCCTCCTCCTCAGCTCCAAATTCTCTTCTCCCCTTCATAACGAAGCTTTTTGGGAAGCATTATCTCCACTCACCGTTTTTGCTTCCTCCTCTCCCACTTGCTTCTCGCTTCACTCACATTCACCACTCCTGCGGGCTGGGATCTAGAAAGCAATCTGTCTTCTGCCCTTCTTTAGAACTACTCTTACTAAATTCTTCAACCACTTCCTTGCTAAATTCAGTAGTCGCTGTTCGTTCCTTAGTTTTACTTGACTTCTTGGCAGTACTTGACACTATCAACTACTCCTTTCTTTCTGGAACACACACTCCCCTGATTTTTCTTCTACTTTTCTGGCTGCCTTGTCTCAGTAACCTTTGAGTGGGGTGTATTCTTTTTGTCTCCTACAGTGAGGTTTTCCTTAGGTTTCTGCCTCGAGTGCTTTTGTCAAGCCATTTCACACAGGGCCATTTCACCCATTCGCATGACTTCTACCATCTACTTGTGGATGTTTCCCAAATTTACCCCCAGCCTAGGCCTCTCTCCTGAGCTCCAAATCCATAAATCCAACTCTTTGTTGACCATCTCCACTTGGCTGTTCCAAAGACACTTCAAAGTCAATGTGTAAAAAGCTGAAATCCTTTCTTTCCTCCTTCAAAAATGTTCCCTAACTCAGTGAATAACACCATCAAATCAGAAACTCAAACTATTTCTAATCTCTTCCATACCCAAACCACTGCTTACTACACCTTCTTCCTCACTCCCTATATTCATTAATCCCTGTGTCCTGATCTTCTTCCTCCCAATTCCATCCACTTTTCTCTATCCCTACAAACACCATCATCTCTCACCTATATTACAATCACAGTCTCCTGACTTATCTTGCTTCCTTCATTCTTGTGCCAACAATCTATTTGATACACAGCAGGCAGAGTGATTATTCTGAAGCACAAATCTGTGTTTGTCTCCCCCATGCTGCAAAACCCTGCAGTAGCTTCCCACTGTCCAAACTCCCCAATACAGGCATCCACGTCCCTTCATGATCGCGCCTCTGCCTATCTCTTCATTCTCATTATTCCCTTCCCCTTTCCTCTCTTCACACTCTACGCTATACATGCACTGAGGTCACTTTCAGGACCTTAAACACATCATGCTTTCCTGTGCACGTGTCATATCCCTCCTGAAAATTATTTTCTCATCTTTTTGCTTGACCCTTGATTACTCATATTTCAGGACTCGATTTAAGTTTTCAGTTCTTTAAGAATATTTTCTGATTCATTAGCAGGGCCAGGGCCCCTGCTTTGTGCTCCCATAGCATCCGGTACTGCCTTGTTTAACTATCTTGTTTAACATCAGACCATGTGGACCATGAGGATAGGAACTGAGTCTTATTTTGTATCCTCAGTATCTACCTATACTACCTGGCACATAGCAGATACATAATGTGTTGTTGAATGTGACTGTGTTATGGACCTGAGACAAGTGGAGGCTGTGAAGGAGGGCACAGGAGATAAGCAAGCAGGAAAACATTATGAGAAAAGGAAAGAAAGAGGCATATGGCAGATACATAAACTTCTCACAGTCCTAGCTATGGAAAGCAGACTGGACCAAGCCATGGAAACAGGTGGCAGCAAGGAGCTCTTTAGAGGGAAGCCCGGTATCTTTCTCATGGCAAGGGTCCCCACCTCTAGATGAATTAAAGTCACAGCCTTTGCTCCCTGTGGCAAGTATCCCTGCCAATTACCCCAAATCAGCTGGGTAGATATTTGTTGACTTTGATCACTAATGTCAGCTTCTTCTGGGAAGAACTTTCAGAATGACCATTTCATCTCCATCACCACTTATTCAATCTAGGCCACTATCTCTTCATATGTCACTTGTATATGGATTAATTGATCTGTCTTCCATCTCCAATTCATCTGATACAGACATATCAGAACAATCTCCCTCAAAAACCCTGTAAGGTACTGTTGCAGTGCACAAGAACTAGATTTTCTTTTTCCCTATGGCAAACCTAAACACCGTGACCTAGCTTCTTGGCTGTCTGCTCTTGTGACCACTATCATACCCCTTCCCACCATCTCTCCAAAGTGCTCTTCTCACTTCTGCAACCAGGTTTCACTGTTGTGAATCCTGGACTCGAAGCTTACTCTACAGCTAAAAGCAGCTTTTAAGAGGGCATAAGATTCAGGCCGGGTGCGGTGGCTCACGCCTGTAATCCTAGCACTCTGGGAGGCCGAGGCGGGCGGATTGTTTGAGCTCAGGAGTTCGAAACCAGCCTGACCAAGAGCAAGACCCCATCTCTACTAAAAATGGAAAGAAATTAATCGGACAACTAAAAATATATAGAAAAAATTAGCCGGGCATGGTGGCGCATGCCTGCAGTCCCAGCTACTTGGGAGGCTGAGGCAGAAGGATTGCTTGAGCCCAGGAATTTGAGGTTGCTGTGAGCTAGGCTGACGCCACGGCACTCTAGCCCGGGCAACACAGTGAGACTCTGTCTCAAAAAAAAAAAAGAAAAAAAGAGGGCATAAGATTCAGAACCCCAAACTGTCAAAACAATCTCCTTGTATCTTAGAAGATTTGCAAAGATATAAATTTGGCTATGCTTAGACTATATTTTCCCAATTCATTGATAAGTATACCCTTTAATATGGTATATATGTCAAAACTGACATCTATTGTTTCTTTTTGATTTAGTTCTAGCCTTTTTCCCAGACAAAATTGATTGCATCTATTAGTTTGTATGCCAAAGCAGAGTAGTGCATTTGCTCAAGGCCTCAAAAATTTCTGTGAAAGGTACTTCTGCTGAAAAAGTAGAAATATAAGAGTTAGAGGCCAAGATTAACAAAATAAATAAAAGAGAAAGTTTCTCAAAACTTATCAGATATAATATTAAATAAAAATAGCAAAAAACAAATCTCTTTGCAGAGTATAGTCTTAATTACATAAAAATATACATACATATGCACATGTACAGAAAAAAGGAAGAAAAATTAGAATGTTAACATCTCTCCCTGGTGGGAATTAAAGGTTATTATAATCTCTTATACTTTTCCATGCCTTGTAAATTTTCTATAAAAAGCATATGTTTATTTTAAAAAGCATTAAAAAAGTTTTAAAAGGTAATAATACATCAAAAGACAAACTCTTTGGAGAATGCTTAAAACTAATTTTTCAACTCATATCATTTGAAAATGAATGTCAAATTCTTATAATGATCAAGCCAAACAAAATATACCCCCCCCCCCAGTAGTTGATGTGATATGGGATTTGGTCAATTTACCAGAGTTCCTCTCTCTCTTCCTTTGGGCTTTGAATCTCTACTTCCAAAATTGGTACTTTAGACACAGGATCTTTACAGATATTTTCACTTGAAATTAAATTAGCAGTCACAGTTTCCTCCCCTACAGTAAAATGATTTAATTGTTCAAATTCTTGTAAAAGTTTCAAGACCTATAAAGTGAAAAGACAAACATTCTATTTTGCATACTTTTATGTATAGCTGTGAAAAAAACATACTGTTTCCATTAAGTGTTTAATTATTGACTTAAATAATATAAATTGATATCCTAATTGAAGTCTTATTCCAATTTAATTTAATACTTTGCAGTTGTTATATAACTTAATCGATTTTTACCATAAGCATAGGGTGGGCAGGATCACAATTTTTTTTTTTTTTTTTGGAGGAGATAAACCAATTTTATTGTCCATCATTATGTTATACAAAAATCTAGATTTGTTCAGAAAAAAAGCAAATGAATACTAAATGAGAATGCAAAAGAAATAATTTAAATTTGCTATTTTTTCCATGATAGTAGGATGATAACCATTTCAAAGCACGTGTCTGGCTTCAGAGAAGGATTTGTTCACCAGCCAAAGCCTGCCATAAAAGAAAGGCTTTCAGTGTCCCTGTATGCTCTACTGGCTCTTGACAAAACTCTTGAGATCTTCAAGAAAAGTAATGTACTCCTGGTGTTCCAGGGCTGTGCTGAGCTCCACCAACTCATCCGCAAAAGTGTTGTCCACCCCTCGGTCTGCAAGGAAATCCATTAGGTGGTCATACAAGGCCCAGTCTAGGGAATCTGTGTTGAGTGTGTAATTAGTGTCCTTCCATTCAGAATCACCGGTGGACTGAAAGCTAACTTCCCTGATAGAGAAAATGTCACTCTCAGCCTCCTCCTCTTGTCCAACCTCATCCTCTGGATAGTGGCAGTCCAGCACAAGGGCCTTCTTGCCATCGTTCTTTATAACTTCAACCACGAAATTAGGAGTTGACGTCAATTCAGGCTCCTGTTCCTCCACCTTCTGCCCTTGGGAGGACTCCTCCTCACCATCAAATGTTGGTGGGATGCTGTTGTTAATGTTGAAAGTGACAGTGATCTTTTCCCCAGCAACTTTCCGCACTAATTTAGCTTCTGTCCCATTCACTTCCAGCTCCCAACCTCCAGACATCTTGGGGAGGGACTTATGTTTCTGAATTTTCTTTTCCTCCTTAATTTCATCACTCAGAAATTGAACAAAAGCTTTGTCCCCTTCGGTGTGCAGCGCGCCGCAGCCGCAGCCACAGGCGCAGGGCCCGGGAGGCTGCAGGAGGCCGGGCCGCCGCACCGACCTCGCGCGCACGCTGAGCAACCCGAAGGGCCGGGCGCACGGCCGGGGCGCCAGCTGTAGCAGCTGCCGGAGCGGGGCGGCAGGCGCGGCGGCGCGAAGGCCGGCGACGGCGGCATCGCGCAGGTGGCGGAGTACACGTGCGTGTGCGAATGTCGAGTCGAGCCCAGTCTCCACAATTTTTTTTTAAAAAAAGGCATTTTTGGTTTCTGGAGTTGTCCACTCAGAGTGCTGTTTAGAGTTTTGTTCTACCTTTTAACAAGCAAAAAGATCTGATCTATAGAGTTTTACACTATTAACACACAGTTTTGTTCTCAAGATTTGAATGTATTTCATTGATTCATAAAAGCAATATTATATTGCTGCAAGAAAACATTAGAAAGAATATTAGAAATATATTACAGAGAACAACTTTCTTCCAGTCTGACCCTATTTATTTGAAAACACTTGAACTTGTAAAGGCTTCCAGACTGTCACAGTGGTTCTCAACCTTTACCATATAAAAGCATCACCTGCGGAGTGTATTAAAAATGCAGTCTTACGTCGCAGACCCAACCCTGAGATTCAGAATCAGTGGTCTGGGGTGGGAAATGAAAATCTGCACTTTAAATAAGCCTCCCAGGTAATTCTGATGCAAGTAGATGCTTTGAGAGTCACTGCCCTGTTGTGTGATTTGATAAAACATTTGTTCAGGTTTTTTCTTTTGTTTTTCAGACAAACAGATTCTGAAGATTTCCTTTCCTAAAAGGTTACTCTTTATATCTTCATGTAAAATGAAAGAACACCTCTACTCATGGAGTAGAAAGAATGGGTGGGGAGTGGTTCTAAGAATGGAAGATGGATCCCCATCAAAGTATCGCACTAATGTAGACAATAGCCCCCACCTCGCCCCGCCAACTCACATTCTGAGCCTCTCTGAAAATGCAAATCTTCTATAGTAACTATGTTTGATTCTGAGAACACAATGGATTTAATTCTAAAGATCAATTTAAGTTTACATTAAGAGATCCCTTTGTTTGGTTTCCTATGCCTTTTCAATTCTCGGAAGAGAAACTCTAGTGTATGAGATGGATTATAATCTCATAAATCCATATAATCTCAAATGTACTATAAACTTTCCAGGGAAGAAGGTTGGACTTGAACTGGGCCTTTGGGGATGGGTGGATTTGGAAGGGTGAAGAGACTACCTAGAGCACATTTCAAGCAAGGGGAACAATATGGTCAAAGGCACTGACACAGAACTGAATACAGAGAAATTTGTGGAGAAGTGATGAGGCTGGTCTTACTGGAGTAGAGGCTACAAAATGAGGAGCTGAGGAAATAAGGCAAGATTGAGGGGAGGAGTCACATTCTGAAGGGACTTGAAAGATGATTTTCTTAATGAGCTTGCATCATTTTTGTAAGCAGGAACAAAGATTCCAAAATTCTACTTAATCACTGATACTTATGACCATTGTAAAAATGTAAACATTACAGATAATAAATGCTAGTTCCTTTTTTTTTTTTTGAGATAATACACAATATTACTTTATTCAAGTGACAAAAGATATCACTCCAATGGACACAGGAAAACATTTGACGAATCCGACACCCATTGTGATAAAACCCCAAGCACACTACTAATATTTGGAAAATTCTGAGTTCTGCCAGAAGTAATGTAGGAAAACCTACAGTTAACATTAGACCTAATGGTGAAAGACCGAGTACTTTGCCTGCAAGTCTAGGAACAAGACAAGAATCTCCACTTTCACTACTCTATTCAGCATCGTACTGGAGATAATAGCCAGGGAAATTACATTAGAAAGTGAAATAAATCCCTCTAGATTGAAAAAAAGAACTACCTTTTACTGCAAACAACATAATCTTCTGCATAAAAGTTTGTAAGGAACTTACTAAAAACCCACTAGAACTAATAAATAAATTCACCCATGTGACAAGATACAAGATCAATATATATTATACTAGTAATTAACAATCTGCAAATCGAATTAAGAAAACTATTCAGAAGTGCATCACAAATAAAGAAATATTCAGGAATAAATTTAACAAAAGAAGTGTAAGAAGTTTACACTGGTTTTTTAAATGCTAAAGAAATGTAAAAATAAATGAATAAATGGAAAGACATCTAATGTTGAATGATAACAATACTTAACATTGTTATGTAAGGTTATAGTAGAATCTCCCCCCCCCACTCCCCGTGTGTGCTTAAAAACTTTATCGATTACAGCTCCTTGGAATTTCCCCACCCCAGACTGGCAGTTTCGATTGCACCAGGAATACCTCCCCCACAGCCCCTTGGAGAAGTTTGTGTAAGATTAAGTCTTTGGAATTTCCCCGCCCTGAAACCAGGTTGTGCAAGATTAGGCTACTAAAGACCCCCAACCCGAAACTCCCTCTTATCCCCCTGGCCACCTGCGTGTGGTTTTTGCCTTTATAAACCCCAGTGTCATAGTTCTTGGCGCGGCAGCTAGCCAACTCGGTAACGCTGTGCGCCCCTGCGCTGCGCCGGAAATAAAAGCCTCTTGCTTTTTGCATCAAGTCTCGGTCTCCGCTCGCTTTTCAGGGTGGTCGTCTCTCCCCTGGGCCCACCGTGGAATTATCTACGGTCCAACAGTTAAGAACAGAAAACCCCATAAATTGATCTACAGAGTCAATGCAGTCCCTTCAGCTTTTTTTAATTGAACTACCACTTTATCTTTATCATCAAGGCGATGGTATTATTTATTTTGAAGTCACATGGCGTATTTCTGTTGTACCTTCTCCTGTCCTTTCTGTAGACCTTCGAAATTTCGGGAACCAAAGGATCGTCTGGGTCGGGGTCGCACAACGTGGAAACAGATGGGTAGCAACGCTTCGGAAATGGTCAGAGCCAGCGACCACTCAGATCTGAGGATATGGAGACAGACGCTTCCATTTCTGTCAGTGTTCGGATGGTAAATTCGGGCGGTGAACGCGATTTGGGGTGGTTTGAAGGGATAATCGGATGGAAACGGGGTGGTTAGGAAGAAGACCCCTCCTTGGTAGGCGCTGTCGGTGGGCCCCACTATGGCCGCCTGCCAACGGAGCATATCGCCCCCCGCCGGCCCTCCTGAGCACTGGGCCGGGGTCGCGGGCCAGGTCGAGGCGCTCCTTGCGCATGCGCCGCCGCCGCCGCGCGGTTCCGGGCCGCCTGCCCCAGCAGCTTGCCCGGCCGCCCACATCCGGGCGCCGGCGACCCGCGGGCATCCGCCCTGTGAGGTCACCGAGGCGACGTTGACGAGGCGGCGCAGCGACTCCAAGGACACGTCCCGTGGGGCGGGGCGCCCTTCGCATTCTCAACTGCACTTTTTATAGTAATCAACAAGCTTACCCTAAATCTGCATTTGTATGTAAAGTAAACCAGAAGCCACAAAACGATGTTCAAAGGAATAACAGGAATCAAGCGTAGTAGTAGAACAAGCACAGATGCAGGTAGACCATGGAGGAGAGTTAAAGGTCCATTCACAAACGCAGGAAATGCTAGTTCCTTAAGAAGTAAAGAAGGGTAAACAGTGGAGTTTAGATTTGATGTATAACAAACTGAGAACTGCTGAAGATTTCTAAAGAGGATAGTGACACCAACCCTGAGCATTTTCTAGGTGTTCTAGATTCTTGCATGACAAACTTAAGTGTATAAAAGCTTTGCTCTTTATCATGAATAAAGTTAAAGCCACAGGACCTTCCATGACATGGATATTGTGGAGCAGGAACAACTCTCTTCCACAGGCTTCTCCCTATCAAAATTTTATCTTAGAGATACAGCTCAATCTACTAATCAGCCATATTTAACACATTGACTGCCACGGTCGGAAAAAAAAAATTTCCTTGGGGCCATGGTGTTTTATTACGAAAATAGAATAAAAACTTCAAAAACAAAATGATCCTTTCTAATTTAATGAAAAATTTGTTATTTTTTTTATTATTTTCTGTGTGTGAGTTATATGCAACTTGAAAAATAGTTCTTGTGGCTCCCACGTGAAGATACAATGAGAAGACAGCTGTCTGCAAACAAGCAAGAGTGTCCCCACTAGACAGCAGATATGCCGGCACCTTGATCTAGGGCTTCCCAGCCTCCAGAACTGTAAGAAATAAATGTTTGTTGTTTAAGCCACCCAGTCTACGGTATTATGTTTATAGTAGCCTGTACTGATTAAGATAGCACTCTTCAAAAATATCAAAGTCATGAAAGACAGACAGACTGAGGAATGGTTGCAGATTAAAGAGGCTATAGAGAAGTGACAATGCAATGTATGATCCTGGGTTGGATCTTAGACTAGAAAAAAATGTTCTTCTTTTGCTATAGATTAGATAATAGCACTGTGTCAATGTCAATTTCCTGATTTAGAGACTTGTACTCTGGTAATATAAGATGTTATTGTTTTTAGTAAACACACAGAAATATTCAGGGGTAAAGAAGACTGTGTCTCCAACTTACTCCCAAAGTGCTCACAAAAAAGTACCTCTCTGTGTGAGTGTGTGAGAGTGTGTGTGTGTGTGTAGAGGGAGAGACAATAATAAGGCAGACATGATACTATGTTAACATTTGGAGGGTGAAGGTATATGGGAATTCTTCATACTTTTGAAACTTTTCAGTAAATCTGAAATTATTTCAATATAAAAAGTTTAAAAAACAAGAAGAGAGATCCAGATTACCAGGGTAGTGATCTGGATCTCTTGATTTTATATTATACTCTTCTCACCTCAGTTCATTCTTTGTGTTACCTTTTCCAACGATATTTTGAAAGACATGGTCCTTTAATTGTATAATGTGATGATAACTCACATTGCTGACAAGGTCCCACAAACAAAGCTTAGTTGTAGGCTATGCCCACATATCTACGCTCCCAGGCAGCAAATCCTGTGTTCTGGACCTTTCCCTTCGTATATCACATGCTATCTATGTCCCGTCCCATTTCCTCAGCAATCTGCTCCCTGTTTCCTAGAGTAACAACTATGCATAAGATAAATCAGGCTTTGATTTAGTTCTTCACGTCACACATGGTGTTAAAATATAACCTAATATATTTTAACTGCTGTGTTCAAGCCTTTGCTCCTTAATCTTTAATCTAGATCAAAAGAGTGATTAAGGAAGGGAATTTTCAGCGAGGAGAAGTTGGTTATAACCTAACAGTTGGGACTCTAGAAATTACACTACAGCCAATCTCTTCATCTAGTGTTGTTCTAACCTTGGTGTGGCAGCCCATTTTTTTTTTTTTTTTTTAGAGAGGAAGTCTCATTCTGTTGCCCAGGCTGGAGTACAGTGGCTATTCATAGGCACAATCATAGTGTCACAGTGCACTGCAGCCTTGAACTCCTGACCTCGAATGATCCCCCCTGGCAGCCGTTTTTAAACTAGAGGAACAAACTAAGGTCAGGACATTTAAACATTTTCCTAATTCTAAGTATAAACTCAATTCTCAGTGTAACTGAGAAAGATGCTTTGATCCCAAGTTTTTAAGTTAGAGACATTTATGTATATATTTTACATTACAATATGTGCTCCAAAAATTAAATTGGTAGGAAGTTGATTTAAAGTAAAAAATTCACAGATTAATCCTAAGTGCCAAGTACTGTTTAAAGTCTGAACATTTATCCTGAAATAGAGCTTGACTTATAAGCCATACTAGATGGCAATTTATTCTATAATAATAAAAGTAACTTTAATTTCCAAATCATCTCTTACTTAAAATTAATTTCCTTTTATTCTATGCTCATAAAAGATATGTTAAATAAAACACATTTAAATACTTAATAATTCAGTCTCACCTTTGTTTCTAAATCAGAATTCTCTCTTTGTAGCAAGTCATAAGCTATTAAGAAATGGTCTCTGCTTTCCACTGTTCCAGAAAGACTTTGAATTTCATTATATAGGGATATAAGTTCTGACTCTGATTTGTGCAATTCCTGATTAAGAAATGAAGATATTTAGTAGAATAAAATAAGACTATTTCCCCATATTATGGGGAAATATTTCTAAAAAGGAATCTTGAAATGGTCCTGACAAATTTTTTGTTTTAAATATTCCAACCTATCCTTCTGGCAGACAAATTCCTTTCTTAGTAATTAAAACAAAGTTTACTTAAATCAATTAATTAAACTGAACCTTCTTAGTTCCTATCATTCACAAGTTGGAATAATGGGTTTCTAGAGTCACTCCTACTTTAATAAAGGCTTACATAGAGGCAAAATCTTCAGTAACTGCTGGATTAAATAGCTATGCTATCTGTTTTTAAAATGTACCTTTTTACAAGTTACCTTTTACGGAACGATGTGTTGTGTAGTTAACCTTTAATTCTGTGACAACCCTATGAGAGGGCTGTTCAAACTAAGGCTTAGAGAGCTTAAGTGACCTGCCTAAATTCACATAGCCAGGAAGTCATAAAGCTGAGATTCCAAAACCGTGTCTGTCTAACTTCAAACTTTGTGTTTGGCTTTTTATTTTTAAAGATGAGGTCTCACTCTGCTGCCCAGGCTGGAGTGCAGTGGCTACTAACAGGCATGATCGTATTATAGACTCGAACTCCTGGGCTCAAGCATTCTTTCTGCCTCAGCCTCCTGAGTGGCTAGGACTACAGATGCACACCACTGCACTGAGCTTAAACTCTTGTTCTTAATTACAAATTATGCTGCCTTACTTAATAATGTATATCCAATGACTTAATCATCTAGGGTTCTTCTAGTCTTTTGATTTCTTTTCATATCCATGAGAAAAAACACTTCAGTTAGATGTGGATTTTCATCAAATTTTTACATTGATGGCATGGAATATTCATTGTTTGATTGGTAGAAGACTAGGGGCTGAGAGTCAGTCTGTGGTACCCAATGAAGGGAACAGGTTATGTAAAATTTACTTTAGGAGGGGAGCTACTTGGTATTTTCCCAAATCCTTGAAATCAGAGGGGGAGTTGAATGCTGATGACAAAAGCTTGGGCAAAAAGGCAAGAAGGTATGGGGAGGGCAAAACCATAGGAGGAGGGCAAATGATATTGATTTTCTATCTCATTTCACTGAAAATTACTGTAGGTCATTCAGATGTGATTTGGGCCCATTGCATTGGCTGCCACCTACCCTGAAAATTAATTAAGTGTCACTGTCCTCTAAATTGCTGATCCAGACTTTCATGAACTCATTTCCAAGTCTCTCTTCAAAACATAGGCTGATTATGTCTCCTGCTAATCTTTCCAAGATGGCAGGATAAGAGGTTAAAATGAGAGACAAGTCCATGACTCTACAAACACCATAACAATCAAACATTTGCTACTTAAAGGACTGTTTTGCTAGTGCTGGAACTCAGCTTGGGGAAACAACAGGGCTATCCTATTATTATTACCAGAAACACATATTCTGTAGTGCTATGGACATAATTGTGTCCCTCCTCCCTCAAAATTCGTATGTTGAAGCCCTAATCCCCAATATGACTGTATTTGGAGACAGGGTTGATAAGGAGGTGATAAAGGTCAAATGAGGATATAAGGGTGGAGCCCTAATCTGATATGGGTTGGTGCCTTTATAAGAAGAGGAAAAGACATCAGAGCTTGTTCTCTCTCTCTGTCATGTGAGGACACCAGAAGGTGTCCATCTGCAAACCAGGAAGAGAGCCCTCACCAGGAAGTGAATTGCCCAGCACCTTGATTTTGGACTTCTCAGCCTCTAGAACTGTGAGAAAATAAATTTCCATTGTTTAAGTCACACAGTCTGTGGTATTTAGTTATGTCAGCCTAAGCTAAGACATACAGTTATAATTATTCTAAAATGATAACATGAAATCCCTAAATTAGAACTATAACAAGAAGAAAACAACACACTGTATGGCAATACCTCACTTTTAACTTTCAAAGCCGTCTGTATAGTATTAAGATTAGATGCCAATTTCTTTCTCCTCACTCTCTCTTCTGACTCACTTTCAAATATTTCAATTTTTTGTTGGCTCATTTTCAATATCTGTAAAAAGCATTTTATATAATTAATTTTATATACAATAGCAGCATTTCCTATAAACTCTGATAATAATAATTTTCTGCCCAACTCAATTATAGAGTCATCTAGGGGATTTATGAACATATAAAAACCAGTTCATGGTATCATGGCTCATAAGATATGTTTTCTCCAAGCCCGTTTACACAACTGTAAAATGTAGTAATACTTGTCTTACTTACATTATAGCCATCACAGTAGGAATAAAATGTGATTTTGAAAGTATTTTATAAAATATAAGTACCTACAAAATATAAGGTATTATTGAAATCTTTCCAAATTACTTGATAATAATTAGAGTAATAATGATAGTAGCTACTATGTATTGAGGGCTTACCATGTCAGACACTATGATAAGCGCTTTACACGCATCATTTCATTCTGTTTTTCCAGGAACCCTATGAGATTGGAATTATTACTATGTTCTTTTTATAGAGGAGAAACATGAAGCTCAGATATGTTAGGTAATTTTCTCAGGTCACATAGTCAGCACTGGGATTCACCCAAGTCTAACTTAAAAGCTCTCACTTTTAATATCTACTCTCTTCAGCCTTCCAAGGTGCATTTTCTCCTGTGTACCAAAACCTATCATGTAATTAAATTGATATTAAAATGCAACTTAATGAACACAGAGTGAAAACTGAGCCAATTCCCTTGATGATCACACTATCATCAAGTGGTCGGCCCCTCTCTGCTGTAAAAGCACACCTGTCAAGTGAACTAACTGCATGCGGTTTGGTCAGTCAGAAAGCAGCATGAAACTGACGCATCTATACTCTGTAACTTGGGAAATGCAGAATGATGTGTTGGAAAAGAGCCCTAGCAGTCCTCTTCTACTGTTTACCAACAGTGGGACCCTGGGCTAGTTACTTCACTGTTCTTAGCCTCAGTTTCCTCATAATGAAAAATAGAGATAATGATGCCTGGACATATATGGGCACCTTGCTCATAGAAAATGCTCTGTAAATGGGTAATTACTAGATTGTTCTGAATTTTCGCATTTATTCTTCAGTGAGGCAATACCTTTTAAATCATCCTTACAATTTCAACATACTAGTTTTAGAGACAGGCTCTTGCTCTGTTGTCTAGGCTGGAGTATAGTGAGGCCCAATTATAGCTCATTGTAACCTCAAACTCCTGGGCTCAAGCAATCCTCCCACCTCAATCTCCCAAGTAGCTGGGACTACTAGGTGTGTCACCACGCCCTGCTAATTTTTAAATTGTTTATAGAGACGATAGTTTCAGTATGGTGCTCAGGCTGGTCTACAACTCCTGGCCTCAAGCGATCTTCCTGCCTCGGCCTCCCAAAAGTGCTGGGATTTCAGGCATGAGCCACTGCACCTGGCTCTAAATACTTTTTTTTTTTTTTTTCTTTTTGAGACAGAGACTCACTCTGCTGCCTGGGCTAGAGTGCCGTGGCATCAGCCTAGCTCACAGCAACCTTAAACTCCTGGGCTCAAGCGATCCTCCTGCCTCAGCCTCCTGAGTAGCTGGGACTACAGGCATGTGCCACCATGCCCGGCTAATTTTTTCTATATATATTTTAAGTCGTCCAGCTAATTTCTTTCTATTTTTTTAGTAGGGACGGGGTCTTGTTCTTGCTCAGGCTGATCTCGAACTCCTGAGCTCAAATGATCCACCTGCCTCAGCCTCCTGGAGTGCTAGGATTACAGGCGTGAGCCACCGCACCAGGCCTCTAAATACATTTTTAATGGGTTCCTTCCTGACTGACTACTCCTGGGAAGGCTTTTTGTAACCACAGATCACAATCATAGGATGTAGATTTGTCACTCCTGGAAGTGTACTTTCTCCTTTTGACTATTTTCAGTAATTCTTGAGCATCCTTACCTGTATTAGAAAATGTGACTGAAAATTATCTTTTTATTTCCTACCTCATTCAAATCTTGTACTTTAATTGTCTCTTGACCTTTCATACTGGTTTCTCTTCTGTCTTACTATATTACTGATAACTCAGGCTCTAAGATGGAAATCTTCATCCAAATAAATCAACAGTTAAAATACACACGTGTTATTTATTGAAAATACTGACAAGATAAGCTACATTTCTTAAGCATCCTTCCCTGAGGCTATATCCCTATAATCTCTTCCTACCAACAAGTTTCTCCTCCTATCTGGTCTTAGATCCTTTGGAGAGTTGTTTTATTATGGATTTGAGCCTTTGCTGTTGTTTGGCAGCTGGACTAAAGGGAACAAGCATTAGAAAAATACACTCCAGAATCTTGATTGTTCTGAATTAATCAAATTGCTAATTTATCTCTTATGTTGAATGTCAATAAAGCAGGAATAGCAATCCCAAACTGATGAGTTGGAAAGAATGGGGAATGCTACTAGAAAAATGGATACTAAAACCCTAGTGTAACTTTTACAGTTTCTCCCATCCAGTGGCATGGACAAAATACCTAGTGAAGAATCATGTCAGCTTAGCAGCACTACACGAGGATATGGGGAAGGATATATTTTTCCCCAGAGAAGCTTCTTCCTTTTTCAAATCCACACATGACACTGATGCATTCAACACTCAAGGCAAGAATTCCCTTAGCCCCACCCTGAGATGCTTCAAGTATAAAGTAGAAGAAACACCTCAGTTCTTAAAAATTAGAACTCCTCTTGTTTTCTTTGTGTGTATTTTTCCTTTTTTGGTATAAGAATGCCATGTATTTTAATGCTATAATTTTTAAAAGATAGCTTTTCTAAAGAATATATATTTGAAATTTACCATAATGTGCACCACGTTGAATACATTTAGGACTTTAGGCAATTTATATCCTTCATGAGACCAGTGACCAAAGTTTAAAGCAGAAAAACACAGGAAAGGGGCAGCAAGTAATTTAAGAACTGGGCAATGGGAGGCAGAAATCTCTGGGGGGCTGAAGGGAGCCTACCTTACCCGTCAGCCAGCAGTAAATGAAGGACTAATGAATGACTTGTTAGTGAACTGTCTCATTAGCATAGGGTAGCCACCAACGACTCCGGAGAGCAGTGTAACAGCTCAGAATTTTCCATTTTCAATGTTCTACTCTCTGAAAGGTGGGGGGGATCATCTAAGGCTCTGAACTGTGCCTCCTAGGCACGGTAGGAGAGGTTTTATTGTCATCCCCCACGTGCTTGCACGGTGCTGTGTCCTCTCACGGGCACAGTCAAATGCAGGCACTGTTAAGAATAAAATACTGCCCAGTCATCATCTCCAGGTGGAGGAAGTTTTTGTGCTCAGTGCTGGGCATGCTATAGCCCCCACGAGTTATAATAAATCCTCTACATAAATCTCCTCTATAAATCTCCACAAGAGTTGGTATGGTATAGAAAATGAACTCTATGGCCAGATAAACCTGGATCAACTCCAAGCTCTGACTCTTACTTTTGTCAAATTCCCTTAAGTTCTGATAAATATGAAATGGGAATACTTCTATTTACCTTGGGTGGGGGTGGCTGATACAGGGATCAAATAGGACTATGTTTAAAGGGATTATAGGACTATGTTTGTAAGACTGCTAGAGCAGATCACACAGCACGTGACAGATGTTCAATATATTATGGCCATTATTATTCATGACAGATACCTGGCATGTCTTCCATTTGAAGCATTTTCTCTGAGAACATGCACACTAACAGCACTAAGATAGTCTATTTGGTGATAAATTGTCTGCGTATAGAAATGGGTAAGGAACACAGTCATATCTTAAGGAGTCTGCTTGATATAAGGGAGTGATTTTCTAGATTATTTTTCCTTTTTAAGCCACTCCCTCTCCCTTTTATTTTCAAAAGAATTCCTATGGAAAACCCCTTTACAGAGTGCCCAGAACTGGAGCTTCCTCTGATTGATATGGAGGTAGAAGACCTAGAGCTTTGCATCTGTGGAACATCAAGGATCCTTGGAACACTACATGAAAACACCACTGGCAAAAACATGGGTTTTGTAGTCAGGTTGAGATCTGAAATCTTGACTTACACATTTATGAACTTGTGATCTTGGTTTCCTCATCTGTAAAGCAGAGTGAACAACACCTACCTCCCAGAATTTCTGTTAACATCAAACGAGTTGTCAAACCCCCAGCAGAGTCATTACAACACTGTAGATACTCAAATATTAGTTTCCATCTGTATTAGACAGGGTTCTAATATAGAACCAACAGGAGATTTTTATATATATAAGACATATACTCTAATATATATGTGTGGGTGCGTGTGTGTGTATATAATATATATATTCCCAGCCCGAAGGCAGGGAAAAACTAACATCTTAGCTTAAGCAGTCAGGCAGAAAGAGTGAATGCTCCCTTCTTCCACCTTTTTGTTCTTTTCAGGCCCTCAACCAATTAGATGATGCCCACGCACATTGGGTAGAGCAATCTGCTTTACTCAGTGGATTCGAATGCTAATCTCTCCTGGAAACACCTCACAGACACACCAAAAATAACATTTAATCAGATATCTGGGAATCCCATGGCCCAGTCAAGTTGACATGTAAAACTAACCATGATACCATCCTTACACTTCCTTTTAGTAGGAAACAGGAAAAAAAACTATAGTAGTCCCCTCTTATCTGCAGGGGACACCTGAAACCATGGACAGTACCAAACTCTCTCTATATAGTTGTTCTTTGGTATCCAAGGGGGATTTGTTCTAGAATCCCTGCAGATACCCAAATCTATGGATGCTCAAGTACCTTATATAAAATGGCATAGTATTTTGCATATAACCTATGCACATCCTCCCATGTGCCTTTTTTTTTTTCTTTTTTTTTTTGAGGCAGGGTTTTGTTCTGTTGCCCAGGCTGGAGTGCAGTGGTATGATCATAGCTCACTGTAGGCTGGAATTCCTGGGCTCAAATGATCCACCTGCCTCAACCTCCCAAGCAGCTGGGACTATAGGCACACACCACCATGCCTGGCTAATTTTTTTCTTTTTTGTAGAGACAGGGTATCACTATGTTGCCCAGGTCTTGAACTCCTGGCCTCAAGCAATCCTTCCACCTTGGCTTCCCAAAGTGCTAGGATTACAGGCATGAGTTGCTATGCCCGGCCCCTCCCGTACATTTTAAATCATCTCTAGATGACTTATAATATCTAATACAATGTAAAAGCTATGTAGTTATTCTACTGTATTTTAAAATATATACTGTTTTTTACTGTTGTATTATTTTTTATTGTTGGTTTTTTCCCTAATATTTTCAATCCACGGTTGGTTGAATCCATAGATGTGGAACCTGCAGATACAGAAGGCCAATTGTACTGTTTTTTTCCTATACATACATCCCTATAATAAAGTTGAATTTATAAATTAGGCATAGTAAAGATTAACATCAAATAATAAAAGAGAACAATTATAACAATATACTATAATAAAATTTACGTGAATGTGGTCTCTCTTTCTCTATCAAAATATCTTATTGTACTATACTCACCCTTCTTCTTCTTGTGATGATGTGAGATGATAAATACCTACATGATAAGATGAAGTGAGCTGAATGATGTACGTCAGCGGTCCCCAACCTTTTTCACACCAGGCACTGGTTTCATGGAAGACAATTTTCCATAGACCAGGGGCGGGGGGATGGTTTTGGGATGATTCAAGTGCATTACATTTACTGTGCAGTCAAACCACTCTGCTAATGATAATCTGTATTTGAAGCTGCTCCCCAATGCTAGCATCACTGCCTCAGCTCCATCTCAGAACATCAGACATTAGTAGTGCAGTTTATACTAGGGTTCGTGCTCCTGTGAGAATCTAATGCCGCCACTGATCCGACAGGAGGCGGAGCTTATGTGCTGATGCGAGTGATGGGGAGTGGCTGTAAAGCCACATATGAAGCTTTGCTCACTCGCCTGCAGCTCATCTCCTGCTGTGTGGCCCAGTTCCTAACAAGCCATGGACCAGTACCAGTCCATGGCCCAGGGATTGGGGACCACAGATGTAGGTATTGAGATGCATTAGGCTACTACTGACCTTGTGATGATATGTGAGTAGGATCATCTGCTTTGGGTGATGCTAGATCACTGAATGGTGATGTCAATGATTGGATGTCAGGAGCAGAGGTATTGATGACTAATAAGCAGGTACTGTGTACAATGTGGATATGATGGTCAAAGTGATGACTCATGTCCTGGCCAGAATGGCAGGAGATTTCACCATGCTACTCAAAATGTGATCCAATTTAAAACTTATGAGTTGTTCATTTCTGAAATTTTCCATCTAGTATTTTCAGACTGCAGGTGACTGCAGGTAGCTTAAACTGCAGAAAGTGAAACCCAGAATAAGGGGGAACACTGTAGTCAGTGATCAAGAATGAATGACTGCAGGAGGTGACCAAGTACCCGTCTAAAAGCCGAAGATCCATGCCAGAGATAGCATGGTACTAGGTCAAGATCTGGAAAGAAGCTCATGGAAATGTGCTGTTTATTCCTTACCAACTGACTACAGCACTCAGTTCAATTAATTCCTCTGCTGAGAGGGATCCTTTAGCTAATAGTTATTGATATCACCATCACCTGGCTGCCAAATGTAATCAAGGAAGCTCGAGGCTGCTTCTTCATGAAAGATTAAGAGAGAACTTTAAAGGCAAAAATCTGTTTAGCTACCTATTTTTTTTTCAGGAAATAACTTTAAAAGGTCATTTAACTCTAATTGATCAATATTCACTGAGAACCTTTTCCAGTTTTCAAGATTTCTACTTGTTAACACCTTTAAGAGAATAAACATTTATTTGCAAAGTTCCTCATTAACCCATTCCAGATGGCTGTATGTGGGAAAGTAAGTGAAATGATCACCAGAGTCAATATAAATCTTTTTTTTAAATTTAAAAAAATTTTTTTTTAAGACTAGTCAAGTGCAGTAGTGAGGAGGGGGGTTAAGTAGTAGAACAAGGAATTCAATCTGTAACTGACTGTGAACAATCAAGTGAGATAACTCACTACCTTCGGACCAGCCTTTTTTTTTTTTGAGACAGAGTGCCATGGCATCAGACTAGCTCACAGCAACCACAAACTCCTGGACTCAAGCGATCCTCCTGCCTCAGTCTCCCGAGTAGCTGGCTCTCCAGGCATGTACCACCATGCCTGGCTAATTAAAATCTTTATTATTTTATAGGCATATTTCATGTCTTGATGATAAGGAAAAGAAAACTGGTTTGCACCACAGCCTAGAGGATTGAGATTAGACACAGAAAAAAAAATTCTGATACTTAATGTTAAACCTTAGAGAAAACAATATGATCTTTTCTGAATATCATTTAAAATAAAATAGAAGCTCATTTATCCAGAATCTCAAAGATAGCATTTATCATAGAGGGAAGTACATTAACGATATTCTCCAAGGATTTTCTCCAAGCTCAAGAATTCTTTAATACAAAGGGCCACATGGAGGTACACCACTGATATCTCCCTTCAAGCGAGTACTTGCCACACTCGTCTGAGGCAGCCTCCAGCAAATGACTGAGCATGGTGGGAATATTAAGGCCTGGCCATTTCTGCTCAACATAGAATTCCTCTAAAAGTTATCATTGTTCCGAAACTCCCTGTTGGGCTGGCTGAGACTTTCTCAGAGCTAAAACACAGTCTGAGGCTCTTCCTATCCAGTCTTTCTTCCTTCTCCGTCTTCTTTAGCAGACTTCAGACCTGCATTGTGATCTGAAGGCTTTCCCTGCCCATGTCTGCTCTTTTCCTTTATCCTTCACAGGTACCACCTGTGTACCATCTGGCAATTCTAAGTTCGTCTTGGGGACTGCTTAGCAGATTAGCCTCCTTCATGTGGACATATGGATGACAGAACAAGGTGTGGGTCACAATCATGGTCACCGCGAAAGACAAAGAAAAAAAAAAGACCATATAAGAAGTCAAAGAGGATCAGGCATGATGGCTCACACCTGTAATCCTAGAGCTCTGGGAGACTGAGGCAGGAGGACTGCTTGAGCTCAGGAGTTTGAGATCAGCCTGAGCAAGAGCGAGACCCATCTCTACTAAAAACAGAAAAATCTATCAGCATCGTGGTGTGCATCTGTAGTCCCAACTACTCCGGAGGCTGAGGCAAAAGGGTCGCTTGAGCCCAGGAGTCTGAGGTTGCAAAGAGCTATGATGACACCACTGCGCTCTACCCAGGGTGGCAGAGTTAAGACTCAGGCTCAAAAAAAAAAAAAAAAAAAAAAGTCAAAGACTTTAAGCCATTCTCACACAGGTAAGGTCTCTAGAAAAATATTTCTCTTTTGGCAGACAACTTATCAGAGCAATCACACCTCTCCTATGCTGCAATGAATTTATTCTAGACTTCGTTGTCACTTGAAAGGGTGGAAGAAATGGGGTAGAAGGATTAGCTACCACGACTACCCTCCTTCCCAGACACAAGAAAAGGCAATACTGGACATCGTTAACTTTTTTCCTAGAATGTCAGAAGGAAGAATGGGAGAAGAGTGAGATTTGTATGAGAGATTCATTCTGCTTTTGTTTATTTTTTTCAAAATATTAAGGGGGTACAAATATTTTTATTACATGGATAGCTTTTATAATTATAATGCTTAAATCAGGGCTATTAGTGTGCCCATCACCTGATGAGTGTTCATTGTACCTATCAGGTAGGTTTTTACCCCTCTTATTTATGCTTTGTATGAAAAATTTTACCTTCTAAAAACTGTAGTGTTTCAGTGTACAATACTTTCCTTCAATTATTTTTTACAAATTATTATCCTGTCAAATATTTAAAATCACCTTTCTTCTTATTGATTTGTATATTCACTCATTCATTCAACAAACAATTATTGAGTAACAAAATATGCCTTGGTACTTTGCTGAGTCCTGGGAATATTTATTCTTTTATTTTTATTTTTTATTTTCCCCTTCCCTGTTATCTCAGAGTCCTGGGAATATAACAGTAAATACTACTCTTATTCCTAGTTTACAGATAAAGAAATTAAGGAACAGAGAGTTAAGTAATTGTCTAAGGTCATAATGTAAGTGATAAGAGCTAGGATTTGAACTTAGGCAGACTGGTTCCAAAGTGTGTTCATAACACCTAAACTAAACAATTTTGATCATACCTTTCTGTGTTGCAAATAGCCCTGTGGTCCTGTCCTAGTAGAGTGTCACAGAGCACAGATAGGCAGGCAGAAAAATTATACTGTAAAGTGATCAGCTCTGTGTGGTAGAGGTGTACACCAAGCACTTAGGTAGTCAGAGGATATTCTTTATGTCATTACCCAAGTCTTTAAAATTGTAAGAGGTTTTGATGTAAATACCTGTATTTATTTTCAGGTGAACTTTCCTGGTGAGTTTTATACCTTTCAGAGTAGTTATTTTGAAAAATGATGCACATAATATATGATAGAAATCCATGTTTAAAATCACCTTGTGAAATGGTGAACACATGAAAAAAAAGATAATCATCTTTTGGGAACAGTTAACATCTATTCAGAGAAAAGTTTGAAAATCAACTTGTGTAACAGTTTGGGGCAAAAAAATGTTTCATTGTATACATCAAACTATTTGTCTTGTGTAACTATGCAGCCAATCTATAAAGAGAAATTTTAAAGTAGTTTTCATCTAATGCATGTGGTAAAAATGATTAAAGCCTCCCAGGAAAACTACACTGAAGGATATATACACATTAGGATAAATTTTTGGTACATTTGCTTAAAAATAAAAAAATAATTGATTTCCAACATTCCATAGAACATGTGTAAGGAGGTGTTACACTTTCTGATTTCAAGATTTACAACAAAGCTATAGCATAGACTGTCTTATGAACAAACATACAGATTAATGGAAAGTCCAGAAGTAGACCCACATAATTGATTTTTAATAAAGGTACCAACATAATTCAATAAGGAAATAACTCTTCAACAAATGGTTCTGGAATAACTGGATATACATATATTTGGAAATGAATGAACTTCAACCCTTACCTCACAGAATATATAAAAATTATCTGCAATAGATCATAAACCTAAATGTATAAGCTAAAACTGTAAAATCTTTAGAAGGAAGGATGAGAAACATATTTTGTGACCTTAGGGGACAAAGATTTCCAAGATAGGCATTTTGTGTTCTATCACAAAATTATTAAGGAAAACATTGATGAATTGACCTCCACCAAATTTTTAAAACCTCTATTCTTTATAAAATACTGTTAAGAAAATGAAAATACATGGCATAGACTGGGAGAAAATATTTATAATACATATATCTAACAAACGACTAGTGTTCAAAATATATAAACAACTCTACTTAATATAAAGAATACATACCACCCAATTAAAAATAAGCAAAAGTTTTGAATAGATGCTTCACAAAAGAACATATACAAATGGTCAATGAGCACATCAAAACATATTCATTGTCATTAGATACCATCAAAGGCAAATTAAAACCACAATGAGATACCACCATTATGTACTAGATATACACTGGCATTGGCATCAGTCTGTCTCGGGTTTGATTGCTTTGCCCACTATTTCAGAGGCTGATCATGCTGACGATACCAGATACTGTACACACTGGAGCCCACGCTTTATTAGTTATCTATGATATTTTATTACGTTTAGTGTGGTTCCAACAACCCACCCCAATACCATTGGTTAATTCTATAAATCAACTCTATTTGATGATTTAAAATGCTCAAATTGGTTATATCTTCGTAATTCTTTTTCTTCACAGAAACAAACTACTACATTCTTCAAATTAATTTTTTCTGTGGGGAAGAACAGAAACATCCTCTGTACCTCAATTTCTTCTTCCACTTTAATTGGCTGAGCAATAGAAAATTACAGCCCAATAAGAAGAGAATAGCAAATGACTAGCACCAACTGTTCTAGTATACTCTGTAAAAATGCAATTCACTTAAAAACTAGAAATCAGAACAGAACTTTAAAATACCTGTACTCTTTGTTCAGCACCCACAGTTCTTCCGGGAGAGTGGTTTCCAAGTTGCTTATTCTCTTGAGATTCACATATCTCTCCTTTAAATCTTTCAACCTTAAATACAAAAGTAAGCATTTTGTAGACTTCTCCATTTTTCTTTAAATACATTATTGCTTTCATTTAAAAAATTTTTTTTTTAGAGAAAGTGTCTCGCTCTGTTACCCAGGATGGACTGCAGTGGTGCAATCACAGCTCATGGCAACCTCAAACTCCTGGGCTCAAGCAATCCTTTAACCTCCCGAGTAGCTAATGCTACAGGCACACACCACCATGGCCAGCTGTTTTATTTTTTTGGCAGAGATGGGGGTCTCGCTATGTTGCCCAGGCTGGTCTTTGAACTCCTGGCTTCAAGTGATCCTCCCACCTTGGCCTCCCAAAGTGCTGAGATTACAGCTGTGTGCCACCACATCGGGACTGTTTTTTAAATATACAAGCGAATACGTGAATACATTCTCCTTGTAAAACTTTAACGACACATAGGTATATAGAGTAAAAAGTGATATTTTCCTTTTTTTCACAATCCTTCTTCCCTTTCTAGAAATAACACTGCTTGTGGTGTACCCTACCCAAATTTTTTCACACATACACACATACGCACATGAAATAAAACATATAAAGGTATCTGATATATAAATTTACAAAGACTAAGACAACTTCAACAATTTTATTTTTTCATTCTTTTTTATGATTGCATTTTTACTGCGGTAAAATACAATAACACAAAATCTAAATGTACAGTTCAGTGGCATTAAGCACCATTCAGCATATTATGCTACCTTCACCACCATCCATATCTAGAACTCTTTTCATCTTGCACTGAAACTCTACACCTATTAAACAAGAACTCCCTGACAACCATCATTCAACTTTCTGTCTCATGATTTTGACTATTCTAGGTACTTCATATAAGTGGAATCATATACTATTAGTCCTTTTTTGACTGGCTTATTTCATTTAGAATAATGGCTTCAAGGTTTATCCACGTTGTAATGTGTAAAAATTTCCTTCCTTTTTAAGGCTGAATAATATTCCACAGTATGTATATACCACATTTTGTTTATCCATTCATCTGTCAATGGACATTTGAGTTGCTTTTGGCTATTATGCTCGAACTCCTGACCTCGAGCAATCCTCCCGCCTCGGCCTCCCAGAGTGCTAGGATTACAGGCGTGAGCCACCGTGCCCAGCCGCTTGGCTATTATGAATAATGCTGCTATGCACATGGGTGTACAAACATATGTTTAAGTCCCTGCTTTCAATTCTTTGGGGTATATACCCAGAAGTGGAATTGTTAGATCATAGGGTAATTCTATATTTAACTTTTTGAGGAACTGCCATACTGCTTTCCACAGTGGCTGCACTATCTTACATTTCCACCAGCAATGCACAAGGGTTCCAATATTTCCACATTCTCATTAACATTTGTTTTGACAGTAGCCATCCTAATGCATATATATTCATCATGGCAAAAAAATTTCTTGTGCACCTAGTATTATGCCAGGCATTTTATTAGACACTAGTGATATGACTGTTCAATGAATATAAACTAAAATTGAAGAGACATATAATATACCCAAAACTTTGAGGTATATATTTAAAAAAATCAACAAATTGCTAAGAAGAAATGGTTAAAAAATAGAACACAACTAAGGGTTTAGTATTAATAATCTCAAACTTATCCAATATAATAGAGTAATATTTTCTATTTGGTAAATGTGTTAACTGTAAACTATTACTTAAATACTTATGAAAAATAAAAGATTCTAGATTTATGCAAAAGCAATGCTACTATTGGTATAGGTAGTTAAACTGGATAAAATAAACACAGATAGAATGCATCTAGGTCAAAGTATAGCATCTACCTGAGATGTTATAGCCACCAATCCTCACTAATGACCAACTTAGGTGATGAATATCTATGCTGCTCAAGCTGCTGATTGTTATTGTATACACATTTAAATAAATTCTAAGAACAAACTAAACTTACCATTTCGCCAAGTACCTTTTTTTCTGAGTCAAGTGATCGAACCCGGTTTCTTAAAGCCAGAATTTCCTCATCCAGTCTCTGATTATGTTCCTTTGCTTTCTGTAGGTCAATTGCATCTAAAACAGAGAAGAACACAGTTTATTCAACTAGGCCAAAGTTTTAGTTTTGGGAGCACTAACTCTAAAAACTAAGGAAGTGCGATTCCCCATCCTTCTTGTCAGTCCTTCCATGTCTCTGCATATGTGGCTCTCTGCATAAGATAGCCATTAGACTCTCAAGTCCAGTCCTAGAATATTCTACCACCCTAATGAAACAGAACAGAAAGTTCTGTATTTCTCATACCAGAACAATGAGTTGGGCTTTTGAATGTAGAGTTTCCAGCGATAGAGGTTCTTCTAGGAAGTGGAATTTTAAAACAGTTAAGCCTACCTTCTAAAAGTGAAATGACCAAGACAATGATCTTCCTAGCTTCCTTTCTGTCCTGTCTCTCTTATACACCTCCTGTTCCATTACTCTATGTGTTTGTTCTTAGAACAATTCCATGCTGTTGCTTTACTGTAAGTCTTGAAATTGGAAAATGTAACACCTCAACTTCTATTGATCACAAATGGAATATAGGCATGTTGTTAATCAAACTATACAGTTTTGTTCAAAGTGGATATTCTCATCCAACCTTCACCCAATACCATGTCCCAAAATAATATTTTTAATACCTGTTAAATATTCTTCAAAAAATTTTATATACATATACTAATGTACAGACAAAAGTTGTGTTAAAAATATTTAACAACTGATACAATATGGACCCTCACCTATAAGACATGTCGCTCTGAAACAGAGTCCTAGAGAACATCTTGCTGTGCCAAATATCCCTTTAGTAACCGGGAAGACAAGGAGCTAGAAGGAGCTGGGATAGTTGGGCAGCTTGTTCAAAATTATTCCAGCATCTTCACAACTTTACTGCCATACTGGTATATACAAACGCATAGCAGTCCCGTGGGCAAACACACACACCCCCATACAAATATAAAAACCCAAATGACATTCTACCACATATATTACTCTACAACTTGCTTTGTTCACTTATAATAAATCATAGACATCTATTCATGTCAGTGCACATAGCTCCATGTCATTCTTAATAGCTGCAAGGTATCCATTGTACAGTTACTTATTTAACCAATCCATTATTGGTAAGCACATCCTACTTAATTTCACTATCTGAAAAGTTATTTCTTTTTGTTTTAAACTGCAGTATAGTGGCCTTGAACTCCTCAGCTCAAGCAATCCTTCTGCCTTAGCCTCCCAAGTAGCTGGGACTACAGGCATGTGCCACTGCACTCAGCTAATTTTTAATTTTTTTTTTTTTTTGTAGAGATAGGGTCTCACTATGTTGCCCAGGATGATCTTGAACTTCTGGCCTCAAGAGATCCTCCTGCCTCAGCCTCCCAAAGTGGATTACAGGCATGAGTCACTGTGCCTGGTCCTATTTACTCTTTGTACTTTTACAAGTTCTTCTATGTTCATTAGGGATATTGTAATGTTTTTGTCTAGTGTTGGTATCAGGATAATGCTGACCACACAAAAAGTTGAGAAGTATTCCCTCTTATTCAATTTTCTGTAAGAGTCTTTGTAAATTCAGTTTCATTTATTCTTTAAACATTTGTTAGAATTCACTAGTGAAGCCATCTGAGCCTGGAGTTTTCTTTGTGGGACGGTTTTTAACTACAAATTCAATTTCTTTAGTAGATTTAGGGCTATTTCTTCTTGAGTGAGATTTAGTAGTTTGTGTCTAGCAAGGAATGTGTCCAGGTCATCAAATTTATTGGCATAAAGTCATTCATAATATTCCCTTATTATTTTTTTAGTCTGTAGAAATGTTCTGTTATTTCTTAAGTTGGTAATTTGTGTCTTCTCTCTTGTTTTCATGATCAATTTAGTTAGTTTATTGCTCCTGCTGAAGAATCAGTTCTTGGTTCCACAGATTTAACTCTATTCCGGTTCTGTTTTCAGTTTTAGTGATTTTAACTTTTATTTTAATATCTCTTTCCTTCTATTTGCCTTGGACTTAATTTGCTCTTCTTATTTTGTTCTTATGATTCTTATTATAGATATTTTCTCCCCCCGCCCCCCCATCCTTGTCCTCCTTCTCCTTCCGATCCTGCTTACCTTATCTGGGTTTTTAAGGTGTAAACTTAGATTATTTTGAGTCCTTTCTTTTTTTCTAGTATAAACATTAAATACTATAAAATTCCCTCTAAGCACTGATTTAGCTGCATCACATAAACATTGATATTATTGTGTTTTCTTTTCCTTCAATTCAAAATATTTCCTAATATCCTTTGTCATTTTTTTCTCTAAAGGCATATACTTTTTAGAAGTATCTTGTTTAATTTCTAAATATTTGAGGATTTTCTAAATACACTTCTGTTACTGATTTTTAGTTTAATTCCATTATGATCAGAGAACATAATTTGTATGATTTCAGTTCTTCCATAGAGATTTATTTCATGGCCCAGGATGGTCTCTCTTGGTCAATGTTCCATGGATATATGAAAAGAACGTGTATTCTGCTGAATTTTCTATAAATATCAGTTAGGTCTCATTGATTGGCAGTGTTTTTAGGTCCTCTACATCCTTGCTGATTTTTTCTTTTCACTTGCTCTATCAAGTAAAAAGAAAAAGAAAGTTCTTTCTAAGAAAGAAAATTCATTTTATAATTGTATTCATACATTTTTGAAAAGAAGGATATCTCTAGTTCTAGATTATTTAAAACTGATAAATATATTTTTCATTATTTTTGCAGTTATGATTAATACATTCAAATTTCATTATATTATTGATAGCTGGTAGTATTTTTATACAGTCAAGCAAGGGGCAGATTAACTAACTCATCTCTGATTCCAAGCCTGTTCGCTTCCCAGTGAACCAATATGTGTGAATTACTGTTTTTCTTTTCTTTTTTTTTTTTGAGACAGAGTCTCGCTCTGTTGTCCGGGCTAGAGTGCCGTGGCATCAGGCTAACTCACGGCAACCTCAAATTCCTGAGCTTAAGCAATCCTACTGCCTCAGCCTCCCAAGTAGCTGGGACTACAGGCATGAGCCACCATGCCCGGCTAATTTTTTCTACATATGTTTAGTTGTCCAGCTAATTTCTCTCTATTTTTAGTAGAGATGGGGTCTCGCTCTTGCTGAGGCTGGTTTCGAACTCCAGACCTCGAGCGATCCTTCCGCCTCGGCTTCCCAGAGTGCTAGGATTACAGGTGTGAGCCACCGCGCCCAGCCTGAAGTACTGTTAAATGCATTATAAGGTATATTGGTCTCAGCAGTCCCAGTAAAATATGTATTGTTTGTGTTGATCACAGGCTTTGAAGTCGGACATATAAGGATTCAAATGTCAGCTCTTATACTTAATGTGGCTATTGCATAACTCACTTAGCTTTGCTGTGACTCAGTTTCCATATCCATGAAATGGGGATAATAATACTGACTACATGGAATTGTTGTGATTAGATGAGATCAGACATGTTCAGGATGGAAGTAGACTGTTGTGAGGATTAGAGATAATACATGCCAAGTGCCTGGAAGTGTACCTGTCACTTTGTAAGCAATAAATGGTAGTAGTAGTATTAATACTAATAGTATAAACAGTAGCAATAGCAGTAATAGTAGTAGTAATCATTATTTTAATTATTAAATAATATATTTAAAATATTATTTAATACATATTTTTAATGTGTTATTATTAAATAATTATATATACTAGAATGACTTACCATTTTCTTTCAGCTTTATTAAATTTTCTTTCAATTTCTCAATTTCTAGTTGAGCCTTCTCAAGTGCAGAATCTAAAAAAGGAAAAAAGAAAATATTTGTATAAGAAGCAAATGATTAGTATAATAATCAAATTTCAAATGACTCTGTTTAGAACACTTCCTTCCATCTGGGTAACTGTCCTTTGAGTTTCTGTATCAATGTCAGCTCCTCCAGGAAGTTTTTCTAGACTTCCCTCTTAGTGTTCCTACTGCATCCTGTATTTATCCCTATCCCTAATCATCTGATCTTGTAATTGTCTTTCCCTGTTTCCCCTATCAGATTCCATGATGAAGAGTTTGGACCATTATAAACAGTAGGAATGGCTAAAAGTTTTTAAGCATGGCACTACAAGTTTAGTAAAAAGAAATTACACTCAGAAAAAATTAAAAATGATTCCTGCAATCAATAATATTTAGAATTTTGCTGATACCTGCTAGAAATATCAAAATAACAAAAGTTCAGGAAATAGGTTTTGGTACTATCCAAGAGATGTATGAGGACAGCAGAATGATATTTAGAAAGACATGGAACATTGGAGTTGATTGGATTTGGGTTCTCTAATCCTCGTTTTATCTCTTTACCTCCTGTGGCTTCCTCCTCATCACCAGTGATATTACTGGTAGGTCTCCCATATTGTCATAATGAAGAACCTCCTAGAAGTAAGACTAACACGAATTTTATAAGAGATCATTTCTAATCACAGAGTGTGTACATCAGCACAACTGTGCATGCTTTATTATTATGTCCATAACATTCAGCTCTATGGAGTAAATCCCAGTATAACCTACAAGAGTCACCTAAAATTGTATTCCTAACTATAGCAATATTAATACTGCTACCAGCGGCAATAGCTACTAGTAACAGATACATTAATCATCATAACAAATCTGCAAAATAGATATCAATATTCCCAACTTACAGATTAGATAAGCAAGGCTCAGAAAAGTTAAGCAACTTGCTCAACGTCATACAATTACTAACTGACATGGTTGTGATGTGAACCTAGGTCTGTTTACACTGTGCCAGAGATATGAGAATAGCTTCTGTTTTACTAAAAGAACAGTTTTCCAGTGTATTCCTCTATTGTAGAAGGAGAAAGAGTAAAGTCACAGCAGATGGAAAGGGTGTTCCAGAAAGAGGGAATAGCATGAATAAAAGAGAGGAGGTAGGACAGAACAAAGGAGAGGAGGTAGGAGAGAACCCTGCGTGTTCTTGGAACTACATGTAGTCTGATACTGCTTGTCTGCAGTGCAAAGAATTAGGGAACGTATGGGATATGAGCTGGATAGACAGGCAGGAGCCCAACCAGAAAGGCCTCATTTGCTACACAAGAGAGCTCAGAATTTACGATGTAAGCCAGGGACTTCCTAACTGTATTCTATGAACTTTAAAGTTCTGAAGAGGTACTTCATGTGTTCTGAAAACATTTGATTTAATTTTCACTTTTTTAAAAAAAACATTTTTAGAATAACACATATAACCAAATATATTGTATGTCAAATTTAAACAATATCACAGACCGCTAAGTTCATTAACTTGTGCTGCCAGGTTAGTTTCTTCCACATTCATGAAGATATTTGATAATTGTAGCTTTCCATTATTCCTCTTAAACTAATAACATTTCTAAAACTGTATTTGATTGTCATTTTTTGGGACCTCTCTGCTAGATTGACAGTTTTACTTTCTGTTTCTTTAGTGGTTACCCTAGATATTTTGTAAAAACTTTTTTACTTATGGAAAATTTCAAAAATATATAAAAGTAGATAGAACAGAGTTAGAGGGACACCTATATCCATCACCTAGCTTTTACAATTATCAACTAATGGCAAATCTTGTTTCATTTATGCTCTTACACATATCATAATTTTCTAATGTGTAACAAACTATCACAAACTTAGTGGCTTAAAACAGCATCCATCTATTAGCTCACAGTTCTGTGGGTCAGAAGTCCAGGCATGGTGAGACTGGGTTCTCTGATCAGAGTCTTACATGGCTGAATCAGGGGTTGGCCAGTATGTGTTTCTCTCTGGAGGCTCTGGGGAAGAAATTGACTTCCACGCTGATTCAGGTTGTTGGCTGAATTCAGTCCTTGGGGTGTAGGACTGAGGTCTCTGTTTCCTTGCTGTCAGCTGGAGGTCTCTCTTGGTTCTTGGAGGTCACCCACATTCTTTGCCAAATGGTCTTCTCCATCTTCCAAGTCAGCAATGAAGACTCTCCCTTCATGTTAAATCCTTCTCACACTTCGAATCTTTTTTGCCAGGAAAAGCCCAGACCCTTCTAAGGGCTCACCTGATTAAAACAGGCTCACGCAGGATCTCCCTTCCTTAAAATCAACTGACTTGGGATCATAACTACCTTCGTAAAATCTCTTCACAGCAACATCTAGATTGTATTTGACTGAATAACTGGGAAAATGTATGTGTATACCAGAGGGTGGGGCTCTTAGGGGCATCTGAGATTTCCACCTAATGTATTTATTTCCACCAGGTCTTATAATATTTTTAATAGTTTTGTGGAAGTACAATTAAATACCATAAAATTCACCCATTTTAAGTGTAAATTCAGTGATTTTTAGTATATTTACAGGTGGCTACCAAAATTTAATTTTAAGACATTTCCATCACCCCATAAAAAAAACTCACACCCACCTAGGCAATCCCCATTCCCACCCCTAGCCCTAGGCAACCACTAATCTACTTTCCTTTTTTTAAAATTCTTCTTTTTTTTTCCAGAGAGACAGGTGCCCAGGCCAGTCTCAAATTCCTGGGCTTAAGTGATCCTCCCCGCTCAGCCTCCCAGGTAGCTGATTCGGGACTGTAGGCCTATTTCACCATGCCCAGCTATACTAATCTACTTTCAATCTCTGTGGATTTACCTTTTATGTACATTTCACATAAATGGAATCATTAGATGAAACAATAGAAGATCTTTTGCAACTGACTTCTTTCACTTAGCATGTTTTTGATATTTATCCATGTAGCAGGTATAAGTACTTCATTTCTTTTACTATCAAGTAGTATTAATAGTACTCCATGGTCTGAGCATCAGGGGTCTCCAAAATCACTCCCAGGTTTGGTGATTTGCCAAGAGGACTCATAGGACTCAACGTATGCTCACACAGCTAAGAATTACTACAGCAAAAGGATATAAAGCAAAATCAGCAAAGAGAAAAGATGCATGAGGCAAAGTCTAGAAGAAACCAGGGACAAGCTTCCAAGAGTCCTCTCCAAGGGGAGTCACATAGGATGTGACTGAATTGTGACAATACATGTAAAATGTTATCTATCTGGGAAATTCATTAGAGACTCAGTGCCTAAGGTTTTTATTGGGGGCTGTTCACATACAAACCTCCTGCCTAACATGTACCAAAACCCCAGATTTTCAGAAGGAAAGCAGGTGTTCAGCATTAATCACATTGTTTATATAAACAGCTTGGGCACAGAAAGTCACTATTATCAGTTAGGAAATGGTGGGAAATCTCCCAAAATCCAAGTTCCCAGATGCCAGCTGATGGCTAACCTTACAAACAGACCTTTTTTTAAGGATAGCAGCATCAGGCCTGCTATGTTAATTATTTGCTGTACAATATGGATATACTGCATTTTGTTTATTTACTCACCAATTGACAGATATTTGGGCTGTATCTAACTCTTGGCTATTGTAAACAACAGTGCTATGAACCCTTACATACAAGTCTTTGTGTGGACATATGTTTTCACTTCTGAGTAGATATCTAGCAATGGAATTGCTGAATCATGGTAATTCTATGTTCAATATTTTGAGAAATTGTCAAATTGTTTTCCAAAGTATCTACACCATTTTACACTCCTACCAGCAATGCATAAGCATTCCAGTTTCTCCACATCTTTGCCAACACTTGTCATTGTCTGTCTTTTTTCTTATAGCCATTCTAGTGGGTATGAAGTGGTATCTCATTGTGGTTTTGCTTTGTACTTCTCTAATGACTAATGGTGTTGAATATTTTTTAAAATTGACAAATAATAATTATATATATTTATGGGATACAGTGTGATGTTTTGATATATGTTTACATTGTGGGATGATTAAATCAAGTTAATTAAGATATCCATCACGTCACATACTTACCAATTTTTGTGACAGGAGGTGTGGAACATCTTTTCATGTGCCTATTGGTCATTTACATATCTTCTCCAGAGAAATGTCTATGCAAATCCTTGGCCCACTTTTCAATTTGTGCTTTTTATTATTAAGGCATAAAAATTATTTACATATTCTGGATATAAGTTCCATACCAAACACATGATTTACACATATTTTCTTCCAGTCTGTGGGTTGTTTTTTCACTTTCTGATGGTATCTTTTGAAGTGCAAAAGTTTTAAATTTTGATTAAGTCCAGCATATTTGTTTTTCTCAGACTTTTGCTTTTGGTGTCATATTGAACATATCATTGCTTAACTCAAGATCATGAAGATTTATTCCTATGTTTTGTTCTATGAGTTTTATAGTTTTAACTCTTACATTTAGCTCTGTGATCCATTCTGAGTTAATTTTTGTATAGGTATAAGGGAGGGGTCTGTGTTATTTCTAAGCAAATCCCAGGCATCATATCATTCATCTGTAAATATTTCACTATATATCTCCAAAAATTAAGGACCCTTTTAAAACATAAACTCGATACCATTACATATGATTAGGCAATTTAATAATAATTATTTAATTCCCATAACCAGCAAGTGTTCAAATTTCTAGTCATTTTATAAATGTTAAAAATGTTTGAATCAAGATTCAATAGAGGCCACACATTATAAGTGGTTAATAAATCTCTTAAATCTTTAAAAATTCATCTTTTTCCTTGATATTCATTTATTAAAGAATACCCTACATTTATGGGGAAAAAGAATATTCTACATTTAGGGAGAAAAAAGTACTCTAAATATTTTACATGAATTCTTTTTTATTTTTTTTTTTATTTTTTTTTTTTTTGAGACAGAGTCTCACTCTCTGGCCTGGGGCGAGTGCCGTGGCATCAGCCTAGCTCGCAGCAACCTCAAACTCCTGGGCTCAAGCGATCCTTCTGCCTTAGCCTCCCGAGTAGCTGGGACTACAGGCATGCGCCACCATGCCCGGCTAATATTTTCTGTATATATTTTCAGCTGTCCAATTAATTTCTTTCTATTTTTGGTAGAGACGGGGTCTCGCTCTTGCTCAGGCTGGTCTCGAACTCCTGAGCTCAGAACGATCTGCCCGCCTCGGCCTCCCAGAGTGCTAGGATTACAGGCGTGAGCCACCGCGCCCGGCCGAATTCTTTTTTATTCTTGAAAAATATTTTTATTATTGATAAAAATTTTTCATTTTCATCCAAATTTTTGGATGTGATATAGACAAAGCTAGAGAATAAACTAAAATAAAGCCTTTTATTTAAAAAGAGTTTGTTGAAAGAAGTAAGCTAACAGTTGGGAAACACTGTCATATAATATATATCCCTAAAAACAAATTCTTCTGTAAGTGGGTGACTTAGTATGTTACACATAGGGCACACACTGATACTGCATACAACATTCAAAAAGGACTTGCTAGTTCAGCTTTCCAACAATCCCAGTTATTCAGTGGGGACATCACTTTCAGTTGATAGGTTAAGATCTATCAGAGAGAGCGACTGCTTATGGGACAGCCTGCTACATGATTGCCTTCTGTTGTATCCAAATGTAACTACTAAGAAGGCTGGATGTCCTGTGTTTCCTTTCCTTCACTATTGCAAGCAGAAAATATTGCTTCTCATACTCACATGGCCAAATTTCTTTCCTTTTTTTTTTTAAATTGGGTTTATTGAGGTATAATTTGCATATAGTAAAATTCACCCTTTTAAGTGTATAGTTTGATGAATTTTGACAAATATATACAATTGTATACCTACCAACCCAATCGGGATATAGAACATTTCCATCATTCTGAAAAATTATTTGTGTCTACTGTTTAAAATGTATTCTTAACAAAATCTGTCCACAGTTTGGCATAATCATTATTGTTTTATGCATTTAACATTTTTTAATGTTTATGATTCTAAAGTAACCTATAAATATTACATTTGCAAAACGGTCTAATTTTTCATCATCAAATTATAAATATAGAAAGGAAATAATTAAAATTTTTTACCTTTATGCTAAAATAAATTCTGGATAAAGCAAAGATTTAAATACAAACAATGAAACCATAAAAGTACTTTAAAAAAAAACCCAAAACTAGAGGTAAATATTTTCAATAATCTTATAGTGAAGAAAAGGCTTTACACATGAAACCCAGAAGGCGTAAAGAATAACTCTCTTAAACCTGACTTAATGAATAAATATTAGCATTCCTCTATGGCAAAAAACAATGACAACAACCAAATATTTTTAACCAACAAAAGGCTCCTATCTGGAATACATAAAGAACTCCTACAAATAAATAAAACAAAGATACAAGTCAATAGAAAAATATATAAGACACTTCAGCAGGTGCTTCACAAAATAGTATATCCAAATAAGTAACAACAACAATAAACATATGAAAAGGTTTTCAACTTCATTAGCCATCAAGGAAATGCAAATTCAAGCCACAATTAAATACCACCACACACTCAACATAAAAGGTAGTTAAAAAGATGGACAGTAGAAGTGTTGGCAATGAATGTAGAGAAACCAAAATCTCATATACAACTGAAGAAAGCTTAAATTAATACAACTGCTTTGGAAGATCAAAGTAGAACCTGCCTATAACTCTTTGATTCAGTAATTCTACTGTTACAACAATCAGAAATGTGTAGATAAGTCATCAAAAGACATATACAAAAATGTTCATAGTAGCAGTTTTCACAATAGACCAAAACTGGAAACAACAAAAATGTCCATCAACAGTAGAATGGATAAACTATGGTATGTTTATTAATGGAATATAAAAACAGCAAGCGTGAACAAACAACTGCTACATGCAACATCAGGAATGAATCTTACAAACGTAAGATGGAGCAAGAGAAGCAAACTACAGATGCATGCTGCATGTAGTCAAAATTCAGAAGTGTTCGAAGTCAGGATAGTGGTTACTGTGGGAGAGGAGGGAGGATGTAGAGACAGGGAGAAAGAACAAAGGGGGCTTCTGAGATGCTGGAAATTTCTTGTGGTGACTGGTGTAACACCTATGAGTTGTGTACTTTTTGGTAAATACATTATATTTGTGCTTCGATAAAAATTTCTGGACATTGTAGAAAATGAGGCTGTTTATCAGACTTTTATGCGTTTACCCTAAAAGGTTTTTTTTTCCAGTGTATTCATGTTGCACTCTGAGAAAAGATCATTACAGTTAAAACATGGTCAGAAATGATCATCTGAAACCACAGCTTACCTACCTGATTGACTCTGTTCTTTCTCCTTCACTTGTAGTTCCTCAGTGAGCCTTTGGATCTCTTCGTGGGCCATCCCTAACTTCTTTGCTACTTGTACATCTTTCTCTAGGCAGTTTTGTGATGTTTTCTCTTTTTCCAGGTCTTTATTATGAGACTGAAATAAAACTACTGTTAGTAATAAAATAAACAGCAAATGTACTTTCATGACATTTTGCTATTTTCTATAAATGTCTGAAGGCCAATAAAGTAGCAAATCATATTTCATTTATGTGTATTTCATTAGGTTGAACCAAATAAAATTAGTGATATTTGACTTTTTACTTATAAACATGCAATGTTGTATGGTTCAACCTAACATATCCAAGAGATTACTTTTATGGGATTATAAAAACCAGAAATTTAAACTTAAAAAAATGAGTATCATCTGGCAAAAAATGAGAGACAATACTCTTCATTTATATGGCTTACAAAATGCTTCCACATAAAGTATTTCATGTAATTTCAAGGCAGACACATAGTTAATGAGGCTCATATCACGTTTAGAGATCCTCTTCTGCAATTATTTTCAAAGATTTTAAAAGGTTAGAAATTCAGTCTCAATTATATTTTGCCTGTGATCCCCAAAAGAAAATGAAATTATATAAATATAATAATTATATAAATTTTTCTAAGACATTAAAAAACCCAAAATACCATCTACAAAACAAAACCATTTTGACCATATTGGTGTATTTTTTGCTGTATTTTTTATTCATATACATTATTTACACAGTCATAATACCAATATATGTACAAGTTTCTGTCTGGCTTTTTTATTTAACATTATATCAGGAATATTTTTCTACATGTTGAAAAGATTTTGTAATAATACTTTTTAAAGGCTGTATAATGTTCCAGAGTGGGTAAAACATCACTTATGTAATCATTTAAACATTCAGATAGTTTCTGATTTTTTTTTTTTTTTTTTTTT